>CABFOQ010026229.1:0-17765 GCA_900660455.1 Gephyroberyx darwinii | reverse complement strand
TGTGTCTGTCTATGTGTCTCTTTGTGTGTTTCAAAAAATGTGGCAAAGTGGAAGAAATGCATGAAAACGCACCGGCACACACTCACAGCATCCTAATGGATTTCAGAGAGAACAGAGAGGCAATTCAGCGCATGAATAGGCTGTCGCTAAGGAATTCACCTTAGGTGTCCCCCCCTTCCCCAATACATTATTTTAATTTCAACTAAAATAAAAAAAAAACCTCTTCATGGCTCTTTCGACTGTTGACTCTTTGTCATTTGCTCAGTGTGTCGAGGAGAAGACGAGCGGATCATGTTAAGGTGTTCAAACGCCATTTAACGTTGGGCAGCGGAGGCAACTGGACTTTTCAATAGGTTCGCATCTTTGATATTAAATCCAATGTTGTGATACATGCACTGGCGTATTACGGGCCGTCCATATTTCTCGGTATCTAATTTTTTCACCAGAGGAGTGATATAGCCTGCTCTGACGTCTGCATCAGATATTACCCAGTGCTTTTTCAATGTGCATTTTCCCCTCAGTGACTTTGCGCTGATCTACATCATCATCAGCAGCAACGAAAAAAGGGAATGAAGATTTCATTTTTCTTTTTTTAAATCCACCGCTCCCCTTCACCCTACCAGCGTTTTACAGCTCAAACAAATATCTTTAACAACATCACATTGTGGAATAGTCTGGCGCCAGAGCATCGCTGGAACCATGCCTCTTCTGCAGATTTGGACTGGGAAATTTCATCCACCAATTTGATCATCAAGAGGTTGCTGCAAGTCATTTATGCCAGACTATATTTTTTAAGGAGAAGAATACTTGTCATCACTTTTAAAAGTATTGTGTATGCTGTTTTTAAGCAAGATGTCTGATCTTCTGGTGTTGGTCGAGGGGCTCTGTGACCTGCACGGATTTCCATAGCTTGGGAAAACAGCGGGGGCCAATTAAGAGGTTTTAAACCGAGTATTTTAATGAAGTCTTTGCATGCGTAGATGTAGGCTAGTTTATTCGGTATTTTTAAAAGGCAATTATTTTTTTTGATTGCCAATTTTTACTTTGTACATTTTCGGGGGGACCACTGGATTGGTTGGATTATTGAAACTATATAAGGATTTGTGGAGATGTTGGGTCGTCAAGAAGACAAATTATGTGGAATTTTCTCTGCTTTGGCGGCTTTGTCCTTCGTTTGCTTTGTTCAAAGGTAAGAACACATCTTTTGTAAAAAATCTTTCACACAAATAGACGTGATACCCATTCGATAAAAATGTAGGAAATCGCATTAACGGGGTACCCAGGCCTACTTATTAGGGACATTGCTGCCAATATATGCTTTATTATACGGCGGTGTGGCGCGCGAGCGTAAAAACATGCGCGTGCACCATCCAGCCTATTGTGAAACGTAACCTACTCCCGATATCAAAATGGTGATATTAGTAAATATGTGTGTTGGATATGGCGATTGTCATCCTGATCCTATATAAAATAATAGCCCACATAGGCTACAATAGGCTTACCCGCTGATTAGATGATAGGATTTGATCAATCGGCCGACGATCAATAAGATTACCCTATGGTAATCAGCTAGATCAATACTAGTCTGTATACAGTACAGTAGGTATAGGCCTTGCTTATTTTTTTTAATGTATCATAAATGAGTCTAACGTTTTTACAGGGACTTTATCATTTACGCAATTAACTTAATAGTCCAAATAAATTGATCATATAACCAAGCCAATCCAAATCGAAAAATAATCACAGCAGGTCGTCATCTTCCCATGCTTTCAAGAAATGAGGCAGTGTAGGCAACTGAACGTCAATAAATATGTCTCTTCTCTTTTCACGTTTACAGTCCTATAAATGACTGAATATTTTCGAGGACCTCTAAAAGACTGGAAGACAGCAGTGCCACAGCCACTACCTCCTGATCACATTGTGCTCGTATTTTATTAAACTGTGAATTTGGACATTGATACGTTCCTCAGTGGCCTACACTAGAACTCCTTGTCTGCAGTAACCTACAACTTCAGTCATGAGATTTAGGTTACCTATTGTTAGTGATCACCGAGAACTGGGTCGCCCATTTTGACGTTTCGATCACATCCTATTAACCCCTTATAGACAGGATAGCCAATGTGATGGGGTAATGTAGTGGAAGTGAATGTGTTACAGGTGTCATTCACGCTAGCAGGAACTCTAGCTTTCCCACAGAATGAGGCTCTCCAGTGTCAAACCCACAAGGCCTGTGCTTGCCAGCTTGATGAACAGCTGCACTACCTATGAGCTAATTGAACAGTGCTTCCCTGACTTAGCCAAAGGCTGGTATTTCCACCAGGGGAGTTTTTAATTATTTTTTTTTTACCTGACTTCCTCTACTCTTACACTCCCGCCGCCCCCACACACACACCTAAACCACACACCACAACAATGAGCCTCAGCTGGAGAGCTGGGCTCAGCCAGGTGATGCAGGTCATGCCACCAGTGTTATAGGTGTCAGTCACACTAGCAAGGCCTATAGATTCCTCTCGGGGTAAGTCTGTCTCCAGTCTCAAACCTACGAGGCCCGTGCCTGACAGCAGGGTAGACAGCAGTGCTATGGCCTGAGCTTATTCAAATGCATAGATTTAGATAGCGATCCTAGTCTGTCGAAACAGCTATTCTAACTATTAATACTGTGATGACTGCCAACACACATCACCAGGTGTATTGTGTGTGGTTTTAGAGGTTTTTGACATTTTGTTCTGTCATAAAGGTTATTGTTTTGAAGGAACATTGTCAAGAGTATAACTACGGGTTTTATTTCAGTGTCCCTCATGACAACTGATTAGATCCATATGGTTAGGTGGGACTAGGTGGGGAAAATGCACACAGGATACATTTTTGTAGCCTCCCCATAGACACCCCGCAAGAGGTCAACAGTATGACAGTATATAAATACATTTTTTCTTGTTTTTGTTTGCTGTCAGTCCTGAAAAGTGACTGCAAAAATACAAAGACTTTTAAGGCAGCTAGCAATGACTTATTCTTTCTCAGTTGGCAGTTAGCAATCTGAAATGACTAATTATTAGCTAGCTTATTTTTATTTTACAGTGGGAATTAAATGGTGACATGCAATTATGTTTGACATTAATAACAGCTAACAGTAGTTTTGATTGAGATATTTAAAGACCAATAAATACAAATAATTAATGGTGACCTTTTCCTCCATCAATCCCCACCATATGGCTCTAAGGGATTCCTCTTCAAATTCATGTCTTACACCCATATCAATTTATGTCCTGAACACAGTGTGCATCAGTAGGTGTGCTGTGATGGAAACAAAATACATCTGTCAAATGTTTCAGACAGTTTTAATGTTTTTATTTTATTTATTTATATATTTTTCTCATGAAAACCGCTCTTATACTCATGATTTCTGCCCTCAGCGCCTCCACTGGAAACACCGGAATGTCTGTGGCCAAGGCCACTGTGGACAAGTTGCTGAAGGGATATGACATCCGTCTAAGGCCTGATTTTGGAGGTATGTGCATTGACTACATCTGTTCCTGGAGCTCAAGCCTTATATCAAGGATATTTACAAGTCAAGGTTTTTACACAATGGTATCTACTAGTCATTCCTCTGAAATCTGTCGTTCACCTGTGGCAAAATATAGGGAATGGCTTTGAAGTGACTGCTACCATGTCATTACTATGCATCTATTCACATATCGAAGATGGCTGCTCCTCCAGAAGTAGGGCACACACACGGAGAGAAGCAGTCAAACACTATGTTTCTTGAAATCAGGGATAGTGAATCCATTGGTTTTTAATACACAAGTGATTAGTGATTTTATATGCGCTCTTTGCAATAAAAGGTCATAATAGGATTTCTGAGCATTTGATTTGCAGATAGACATTTTTAGTCCCATGAACATTTATAGGAAATTGTGCATCTTGTACATCCTCCCATTAGAATAATAGTTATTTTGATAATTAATGAATTAGGGGGAGTAACAGGTCATTTGGGTTCATTGTTTTTACAAAAGGTGATCTAGCTTTTTAACCACAGTAGCTGTTGTTTTACTACAACAGGTCTTTAAGCAGCGAGAGCATTTTTGGCTCACCTGCTGAGCATCGGTAAAAATATATCATCCTACCAGTATTCAATGCTATTTCATGTACTGTTAATTTAAATTTACACGACAGATCATATTTGTAATTCATCATGAACTGCAACAGAATTCAAATTGCAAGAGAGCATTTTGAAGCAAATTTTACCAATATTTATTAAATTCCCACCGTGGGTATAACAAAGGGGAGGATACAGTTAGATGCACTTAGATGTTTATTTTTTTGTTTTCTGCATTAGTGATTTACATTACTGCTCTTTATAGTAAATGTTTTGATATTTAGAAACTTTTCATTTCATTATTTTTGAAAGCATCTTCGCTTTACGGATTTTTTTTTTTACATGTGCCTTAGACTTTTGCACAGTATTGTATGTTAGTAACCTGCTAGCCCATGGCAAGTCATTTTCAATCCAGGCTTGTATAATATACTGGCTACCTCACAAGCCAGAATTTAAGTTATAGGTTTAGAGCAGTTTAGGTGTTTTTCGCAACTTGCAATATTTTCTTCATCGCACCTTTATTTTAAATCATCCATAGGACATTCCCCATTCCATTGCTTTGATGTTATCATTTGGGGCTTAGTCCGTTTAAGGTCTGTTACTGATGATGTCATAACTCAAAAGCTTCTTATCTGAAAAGCTCATGCCCAGTTGTTACAATTATTGCCTGAAAAGAACAAAGGAGATATTTCACTACTAGAGCATGTTAGCAGAGCGAGGAGTGGTGTGATGTTAATTTAACGAGAGCAAGGAACACATTAGAATGTCTACCGCTCAAGCCCACTCACATTTGTTCCATTGCTACTCTCAGTGCTGCATGGCAAGAGACCAAAAGTACCTGGGAGCGTATCAACATGCTGAAATTCCACCCAGTAACCCCCCGCCCCCGCAAAATCCCTACTCATCCCTTGCTTGATCACAATGAGTTCAACTCTTTTTTTTTTTTAGTAGCTGGCTTTCAAACCTGTAATCTTTCAGTCTTTCAAATCTTTCAGTTTCTCCTGTGGGGGAAAATCATTCCTCCTTATGCACAAAAAACACTGGTACTGCATGTCACCACATGCTGAGTGCAAGGATGCATTATGTATACATTTTCATTAAAGTAAGACACAGAAATTATAGACATATAAGATCAAAGTTATTGAAAAAAAAATCACGAGAGGAAGGTAGAGTGAGTCTTGATGGTAGTTATTGCCTGCTAGGCAGCCGTGTAGCAAGTACAAAAAGGTAAACTACATTAAAAAACAACGTGTAATTGTGATGAGAGGAACACAAAGAAAACATAGGCTGTTCTTTTTTCTGTAGTGCTGAATGGCATAAGATGTTATTGAACAGGCCTACATTTAACTTTAGCAAAATCTTACCTTTTTCACACCTAGTTTTTCTGTCATGCTTCATTGGTTAATTAGTCTCTATATATTTGCTGTGTCAAAATCTTGCTTATGAAGTAGACATTGTTCTTCAGTATCCTCCTTAAATAGGCATCAGGCTGCAGCCTGTCACTCCTGCCATCACAACACTTGATGAGAATGAGAGTGAGCAGTGAAAAACATATAGCAGGTGCGCTTCCTTGCATAACCTTCTTCTGGTTGGGTGCTCTGCCAAAAGCAGATGCTCTGATGAGGGCTTATATGTCGAAATATGTTCGCCTGATGTTGGCCATTAATAAAAAATATGTTATAACTGAGGTTAAGTCCTATTTTATTGGCCCATTTTTGTAATACGTTTGGTATTTCACTGTTTCTTTATTGGTTCATTGAAAGCCAATGAGAGCAAGCAGCAAAGAAACGACATAGGAAAACAAGGTTCTCATTCAGCTTGAAATAAGGTCACGGTGCTCAGCTAACAGTAGTTCTGAACATTTCACACACAAGCATTTTCAATTTGCAGTCAATTTCAGGAGTTGGTGAATTACCAGCTGGTGCTTTACCACCTAGCTAGCTCAATACCTCTTGCACATATTGAGCAAGTCAAATAATCTGTCAAATGCAAGCAAACATAATTTCAAAGTCCAAATTTGTGCTGCTGATCACACCTTACGCTGCCCCATCAATGCAGCTAGCTAGGTAGTTGGTGCTGCCAAATGCCAACTGTCTCTGTTTCTCTGCTTTTTCAAACAGTGCCTGCAATTTAACTAATCAAAGACCTGACTCTGAACAGAACTCTCATTTCCCTGTTTCAATTCATGTTTACTATCCTCCTCACCTGTGGCTCAGTCAAAGCAAACAAAACAAATACATATGACCTACAACTGCTCAAAGATTCCAAACTTATACTTATACATAAATGCAACAACACAAATACAAACATAGACATAAATTAACAAAAGTTTATGTTTGATTCTGCATTATCAAAATACATTTTGTCTATTTCTTCCACAAAGACTAATAGTCTGATCTTCACTTGACTGTAATCTTCAGAATATCCATTTATTGTGAACATAAGATAATGTGAAAGATTCATAGATTCTGATTGAAGTCAAAGGGGGACATTTGGCCTGCACATCATGTGCAAATCAAATGCTTAGAAATTATATTCAGATTTTTCATTATTACCAACCTATTGGAAAAGTTGGTTACAATTCCATGATGATGCAAAATATAGAAGCTTGAATAGTCAGACCCACAAATGGTTTAGATCACTACTCATATAACAGATGTACAGATCTACATCACTTGTTGGGGGAGAAATGAGGAATGGTTCTGGTCTCCAACTTAGCTCTTTCTTTGCTAAGTTACTGGTTTTATAGTTAGTTTGGCATGATTTTTTTTTAGTTGTTAGTCGTTAGAAGGTTTATTGGTAAGATTGCACCTTTACTGTACCTGTGCTGCCTGGCATGGGATTCTTTTACAAATGCAACTGGCTAACATCCAACAGCCTTTGAATTGCACTCTGCAGTGGGTCTTTCAGTGTGAGTATCCCATGCAGAGAGTAACAGTGCCTTTCCCTCAGGCCAGGGAGCTGTAGTCCATCACATCATGATATTTCCAACATCAGTCAGCTACTTCTGTCCTGACACAACTGCTGACGACCTTCAGCTCTTGAGAGTGAACAAAGAGGGTTTTAATTTGCCACAATGCTAGACACTGACTGTGGCCGCTGACAGCCTGGCCCACGCCCATATTTGGAATAAAAACTATCTCAAAGGTGTACATTGGAGAAAAATGCTGCTGTTTGAATGGTCTAAATGAGTCCCATGTTGCTAAGGGTGATGCCATAGGATTTCACTGATGTGCGGTGGCCTTAACGTCAGTACACCCACATGAAAAGCCCAGCCTGCAGTCACTCCATTCAGATCCTGTCCTCTTCTCACCATTGATCTTTGAGCCAAACTGGAATTCAACTGACAGAGATCTAAAATGGTCAACAGACCCAAATGGCAGGCTTTAGTCCATCTTTTCACCTACATTCTCAACCATCCCACCATTCAGGGTTTTGAAGGGGACACTGAATAGTAATATACCTATAATTATCGGTATTACTGTTATTTATGCATCAGTTGAAAATGGTGAGACTTATCTTTTATTCCCTGTTTGTTTGGATTTTTGCCTTTGGCTTTAAGTTCTTAACAAATAGCCCATAGTTACGATGCACAACCAGAAAGAGAAAAGACCAGAATTCAAATAACCCGGGTGCATGGTTGAATTTGATTAAGCAAGGTGACTAGACAAATGAATAGGGTCTTAATTTGTGTAATTTTAGTGTATGAAGTTAAAACTGATTGTGATAGTCTACTACTGATCAACAAGTGGATGATGCCAAAACTATACAGGGAAATGTAGTGTAGACTTATAAAATACCAATTAAAACACAATCTATAATATTGCTACACATACCAATACTTAATTAAAGGTGTGGTGTGAGAGGGGGAAGGATTATTATTTATTTTTTTAAATGGAATGCTATTTGCAATGGATCATCTCATGAAATGCTGTACGAGTAGAGTAAGAACACCAGAGTCCAGTGTCGTGTTTCATTCCTGAGTAGAGTCATCCACCATGGAGGACTCCATCACATGAAACACCTGATATTTTGAAGGAAGGCATTTTTATCTCAAGTAATAATAGACAATGTGTGAGTGTGAACACCTGACATGTCAGAACAAAAATGTAGGTGTTAAGTATATATTGAGAGTGCAAATTAAGGAACACCTGGATAAATAGGGAACATCTGTTATTTCCACAAATAAACTTACTAGATGAATCCAGGAAAAAGCTATGACCCCTTATTTATTTCTGCTTTTAACCCCACAATTCAGTTTAGGTTCCTTTTATTTAGCATAAAAAGCCCCAGTGGCCTCATACGTTGGACCTTGTTGCTATCCAACACAAAACAGATGTAACATAAAATTTTAGAACTCTAAACAGCAGTCTAAACAATGAGATCCTGAAGGGGAAATGCAGATGAAAGGGAGGAGACTGATTAAAGGAAAATGTATAGGCCTTTATTGTGCAAAATGGGGGGTGCAGCTCAATATTCCTAATGTTTTGTTGAATGAATTTAGTCCAGCATTACAGAGAACACATGACATGTAAACACTTGAACTGAAAACAGATATTCATATTCTAAGCACAATTAGACATGAAGAGAGAATTGTGAATGCCTGTCATAATAGACACAAGTGTGGGTCTTTCAAGTATAGCTATACATTTAGAGAACATCATGACATGACATGACATGGCAAGTGGAACTGAAGACAGATATTTGGATTTCATTATATTACATACAATCCATCTAAACATTGTTAGTGAACGAAACTTCAGTATTTTTTAAATTCATTGACTTGTCATCATGTTAGCTATACTGACTGTAACATCCACTCTCAACAGACTTATGATAACACGTATTACACAGCTTTGTTGAATACTCAGTTGTAATTGGCTAATGAACGCATTCTAAGGTCTGTTATGTCCAATTAACAGACCGTTGTATCACATGTAGTACAAACACTTATGTTAGTATGTTATGACTTTTGATGTGATGTATAATAATGTGGTTTTCACTAAAGTGCCCTATAAAAGGTTTCTGAATTAATTTGTAAAGTAGAGTAATGAAATACAGGACCTAGCTAGATCAGTTTCATAAGAAACCTAGATAATTATTAATCAGTCTGTATATGTGACTACCTCTAGTAAATTTCAATATAATAATAATAATAATAATAAAAATAATAATAATAATAATAATAATAATAATAATATTGTTTCATGGAATTGTGGTTGATTAATTTAGATGATTGTGAGGCAAGCATACTTGCTGTCTATTCATCTCTTTATTCATGCGTTATAACAAGTTGCATACCATGTTCAATATTGACCTAACCTATAATTCAGCCTTCAATTTCTTGTTCAAACAAATTGAGCATATAGCCTACCAACACACAGCCACAGTGTCTCAGCACCTGTGAATAACAAGGCTCATGCACGACCACTCCTTCCAGTGTTTCAACAGCAAAGTGGCTTGAAAAAAGGGAAACTTCTCAATTCTTCTAATTCTAATATGCTCATTCTGCAAGTTTAAGCTGCTGGACCTTGAATGTTGTGAATTGTCATGACAGACTCATTGCCTCCTGCAGTACTGAATGCCTCTGATTATAGCGAGGTTAGTTTAAAAACATGCACAAATGACATATCTGATTCATAAGGAAATGTATGCTGCAGATTCTATATATTACTGAAATGGCTAGCATATCTCATCCATGGTAACTTTCAGCAGGCTTAGGGGAGCAGGACTGGTTAGTGATGGATTTAACACCAATCCCGAGTCACATATAGGGTCAGCAACAATAAAACCAACTTTTATTGTAGTTCATGAACAAGTTCCTCTTGGTTTAGGGGTATTGAGGGTTCCCTTCTCAGCTCATTGAATCTTTGTGTCAGCAAAGCATAGGCAGCTTCAGGGCAAAGAACTGACAAAGTAGAACTGTATAATTTAGAGCAGTCATGTTTCCGCAATATATACATTTATATTGTAATAGAAAATGAGACTGTGATGAAAGCATTTTTTCTTTACTGGGCAGTAATATTCAAAGTAATCATTGCAACAAATGGGTTATGGATTATGTGAGCTCTGAGAACAATCCTCAAAGACAAGCTGGACAAAAAGAGAAAAATTATACAATTGTACCGTAGCAATCTCACGATAAGGTCTGCATAGAGAGGGCTGCACACATTCTCAAAAGGCATTGTAGTAAATCTTTAAGCTGCAACTGCACCTTTGCTAGACAAATGCTGGCTAAAATTTTACTATTTAAAGATTTTTTTTTAAAGATGTATTTCTCTGCTGTTTTGTAAGTGGTGGTAGGAGAGAATTTGTTCACCTGTTTATTGTTGCTCCTGGAGGTCTTGGGCTGTGGTGGTAAGGTCTGTACTGTTGGTCAAGAAAAAGGGTCGGGATGATCTGCCACCATTATTGATTTGTGCATGGGAACTGGAATCATGGGTCACCAGCGTGCAGCATTCTACAGAAGGAAATTCAGTGTAATGATCTTGTACAAAAGTAGAAAAAACAAAAGGCAAAACTGCAACTGAGTCAGTTTGTGGAGATAAGAGAGCTCAGCTTAGCTGTCACCTCCTTCACACATTCGTCCTTCTGGAGGACGTATTTAAAATCTAGCTGTCATCATCATTGAAATGGGTTTTATGATCTCAGCTTCCACCATTAACAAAGCTCAAAGGGTGACATATCGCAAATGCTGCGAACGTGCCCCTCTTATTGCTGAACCCTAATCAAGTGCTAGGCCTTCCTAGCCAGCACATTTTCTGCGTAGCATAGAACAAAATATGTTGAAACGTCATTTATCCAAACTTGAGACTTCAGAATTCAATGGTCTACTGAACAGATACATAGACTTAAATATGCTGCAATGGGAAAATAATATTTTAGTCAAGCTTTTTAACTGACAAGTAGACAGATGCACTAACACTGATCGTGGAGAGCATAAGGTCGAATGCCCCCTCACTAAAAATAGTTGACAAATGTCTAGGAGGGGTTCTGAGGCAAGCACTTTTGAAACAGTGACTTTGGGTTGAGCTTGTGGTTGTAGAGAGAATGCATTTTTAAATGACCAGCCAAATATACTGTAGGCTATGCTACAGCATACCAGAGTAGGTTCATTAACCAAGTCCATTAGTGCACTGAGAAACAAACTGCACCTGTGTACAGGAATAAATCTTTTTGCAGTGTTAGGAAACAGTGGTGATCTGATTATCTATAAATTATTGTTGATAGATTAAGTGGGGACTGATATCAGTTACCAGCGAACATGATGAATGTTTTATTTTCACAACATAAAGAAGCCAGCTAAATGTTAGCCTACCTGACAAGACTGCAAAGGAAAAAACATACCATTATTTATAGGCTTTTCCACTGACATTAAATGGGAGATACCCCATGGAAAATGTGCATATTTACCCACCCAGTGATAAATGTACACACTTACTACCATGTTTATTGTCATCAGCTTTTTAACAAGATCTTTGCTCATACTGCTTATTGCAGTAAAACTGCACTTTGCACTGCCATTAAAGGGGAAGGTCAGTCAGCAAGGGGTATAAAGCTTTATAACTAATGAAATCACAAGTGTAACTCTTACAAGGCGTTCACACAGCGAGCAACTTGGTGGATGAGTCTTGTGCAGCTACAAAGTTTTGAACTTATTTATTAATTAATTATTTTTTGCTGCGAGTTAACGTGTTAACATAGCTAGATGGTAAGCACTAATTAGGTTGCATTAATTGAACATAAACTGAAAAAAAGTCTTTGAATGGCTGTAATCAACTATTTAAAAAGTGCGCAAATTTGATGACAGAATTCAGTTCAGCTGTGGCCAGAGTTTCCTGGCTGACAAGCTTGTTGGCTGTCCACACAGCGGCCGAATTGGTGCTGCTTGCTGTGTGAACGCACTGTTAGTCCTCCTGACATAGAGAAGCCAGCTTAGTTAGTTAGCTGGTTGGGTAGGTGCATTAACAAGCTAGGTGTGTGTGCCTGGTGGCTTGCCTAGTTGAGTCAGTGTCTCAATCATCAATCAACCAAATGGAGTTTTTCTGCTCTGGGATAAATACCCAAAGGTCCAATGGGTGGCATTGACATTAATACGTTATTTCAGTAACTGTAACAAGCTATGGCACTAGCTAGCGAGACAGGTATAGCTAGTAATTTACAGCTAAACAAACAATATGCAAGTTAATGAATTCATCTTGGACTGTAAATAGAAGAGTGGGAATACAAAGGGGTGATTCATATATCACGTGGCATACAGTGTCTGAAAAACAGCTTCACAACAAGACATAAACCTAAGGCATGTTTTCAATTAAAATGTCAATGCCGGGAGGACTTTTATTTTTACATTTCCCCTCAATAAATTGGCACTCTGTTCCACGCTGCTATATCACAAATGACATAGGTATTACACAAATACACAATGAAAGCTTTAAACAAGGACTGAATCACTATCATGGATATGCTATGTAGCTGTTATGAAGTGCTTACTCGGGTGATAACAAGAATCCATGTACAGTAAAGCGTTGGCACCGTTTTCTGCGAGCCATATTTGTAGTGCATGTCAACAATGTAGATAGGGATGTGCCATTCAGCTACTTTGCAACAATCGTTGATTATGTCAGCATTTCACATTGTCCTGCTCACCTCCCAATATTAATTGTGGAAAATAATTTAGTGCAAATTCAGCACTGTTGTGCTTTCTTTACATCCTTCCTTAGTTTGTCTTTTGTGTAATAAATGATGAAACTGGCTTAAATGGGTTGTCATTCGTGCACCAAAGAATTTCACTGAGCATACTGTAGATCCATACAAACAGGATGGACAAGAAATTGGAGGCTGTAAATCTATAGCAGAAGGCAATGTACGTGCTGTGCTTGTAAGTATTGTCTTTTGGTATAGATAGCCTTGCAGAAATCCATGTGACTGCTGCCAAATGCACACACCTATTTCTTTGTAATTATTTTGGAGAGCTTCAAATAAAAGACTTCGGAGCTGCATGTGCAGAAGTAAAATGTGTTTCAAGGTATATTAGTGAACATTCACTACTGTCCCTTATAGGCAAAAAGAAGAGAGAAGAGCTTGTCCTGTCGGAGGTCTGTAATGTCACACCAATGTATAGTTTAATTGAGAATGAAATAGAAAGGATGAAAGAGGTGACAGGGAGAGTACCCAGGGGGGCCTTCTATATATTAAGTTCTATATGTCCGCAGTCAGGATCCCTTTCATTGTCAGTTTAACAGCTCCACATTGTAGATCATGGTGACATCGCTGAGTTTTGGTTCTGTAGTTGCATACCATAAAACTTCCAGTAAAGCCCAGGTCTGAAATGGTGGCCAGCTCTCTACCAATAGCTGGGGAGTATTGTGTGCTTGCACAAATAAAGCCTGGTCCCCAATAAAAGCCAGGTAAAAAAAATATAGCAGAATTACCAGAAAGGAGTCTAAATTCATCCAATGTTTGCAGCCTAGAACAGCATTAAATATGATAAAATATCACAAAATCTATTACCATGTTGCATGTAGTGGGACATGCTGACATGTTTATCTTGTTGCCATACAGGTACTATTGATTACCAAACATAACTCTGCTGCTTGGATCGCTATACAGCATCGCTCTTGTTTGTTGGTTAATACGTGACAGAGATATACTTTGACAGTTTTAGTTTTATTCCGTTTTGAGGCATTGATGCTTTGTTTGCAAGACTGACCAGCATGTCCAACCCATTATTATTGGTAGCATACCTACTGGTTCCATGTCAGTAAAGATGTTTTATTTCTGTTAATGGTTCCATTTGAGGGTCCGGTTGCCTTACATTTCAGAGTTAAAAGATCCTGTACATTGCAAAGCATCAACAGGGACCAGAACACCAAGAATGTTAAAGCCAAACAATTCACTGTGGCTGTGTGGCAGTATGTAGCCATAACGGTAAACACCTGATCTCTGGCTATAGGCGGCACTCTGCTGCGGCTCAGTGCCAATTCACCCTGCAGCCATGGCATCAAAGTATGGTCACCAGTTCCTGTCTGCCATACGGAGCCTGGGTTTTACTGATCTCATTTCCCATTGACCCAAATGAGTCCCAGCAGCAGCCTGATCTTATTTGTAATGGAAAAGCAGTAAACGTAGCCATGAAACTGCAGATCAGATGCAGTGAGACTGGTGAGTAGAACAGACACGTAATTGACCAAATGTGAAAGTGAGAGTTCAAACATGTGAATCGAAGTAGATGCTACAGCACGTCTAAATATTGCTTTTGCAATGTCCAGTGTGTGTACTATCCCTCAAGTCTGTCAATGAAAGGATAGACACTGCTCACATATGTGTGTGCAGTGTCTGTTTACAGAAACCAATTCCCTTGCTGTGATTTTGTCCTCTGTGCACATGACCGCTGATTGATGCGTGCAGGACACCGGTTGAAACCTGCATTTTGGCAGTAGCCATTAAATAATTTATGACAGTAGTTCGACACCTTTGCCATATTGGGGACAATCTCTTAGTCTGTGTGCTACCACGTGTCAAATGCTGGGTTGTTTTGCATGTGGGCTGATAGAACATCCCATCGTAATTCAGTGTCAAAGTAATGCCTATTCAGCGCAAAACTGGAGTGGTGTTGTCAGAATACCAGGATGGATGTAGGGGCATGTAGAAGTGATATCTATCCTGATGAAGAGAGAACACCCAATGATTTATTACAGAGAAAACACAGGGAAAAATGCTCAAGGTGGGCGCTTTTCACTTTTCTCTTTACTTAGATTTTCCATTTGAATTAAATGAGGTGTGTATGTAGGCAGGCGGAGGGGGGCAAGGGTGGCGAGAGATAGCATGCAGGAGAAAGGACATACTTCATCTTCACATTCAAAGTGTTGTTTTCAGCAACTTTGAAATGAAAGAGAAAAATGCTGATAGAATTGCACCAAAATGTATTGCAGTGGACTACAAAGTACAAAAATCCTAGGTCAGACATTGGCGAGGCGTCTTTCATGCAGGACACTTTTTTCCTTTTTCGACTCTCCTCCTAACGTCCCCAGTGACTCACTTTTTGAACCTTCAGTGATTGATGGGAGATGTGTCCTTGAGAGGGCCAGGATAGGCTGACCAAGGGCAGGATGGAGCTATCCAATTGTTTCAGATAGATAAACAAGGAAAGAAATGTCATTTACGGCATCCAGAGATAGATGTTGCCAGCATCACTACCAGGAAGCCTGCTTAAAAGCCCATCTCATTATTGCACTCCAACAGCCTATAAACAGGGTTTCCACATAAAAATGAGGTGTATATCAGGCAAAGCTAGGGATTAAAAATGTGATGAGAGAATGTGCTGCATACCATATATAACTTACAATGTGAGACTAAACATAAAAATGTAATGGTAGACCTAGTCATGTCATACTGACATGCCTTGTTAAGATCAGAGACCATAATAATTTCTCTTGTCTTGTTATAACACATTTGGCTGTTAAATGATAACGATTCTTACACTAGGCCAGGTTGTAAATATGTTGTGCACTGTTTTTATTTGTGATGGGTTGCCCTATATCTGAAGTTATTTTCATAAAACACTAGTATACACTGGGGACATACAGTAATGTATTGATAATTGTTCACAGTTCACTTTAATCCATATGCAATAGCATTATTTTTTGGGGGGTGAAGACAGAGTTAAAATTGTAGTACTTTGGGGTACTCTGTGGTTGTTTGGGGTACTTTGGGTACATTTTATTTTTTCATGAAGCACCTCATTTTTGGTTCTTCATGAACTTATTGAAACTTTTGTCATCCATAACAGACACGGAAGATAGGACACTTATTGGAAGTCAGAGGCCTATAGCTGGTTTCGCATAAAGCATTTATTTGGCGTACACGGCATGCCTCATGTTCATTTGTAGCATATGATGTATTTCACAGGAACTGCACAGCATTGATAGTTGAATTAGTGTCACATTTCCTCAGCACCACCCAGGGGCTCAAACGTACAACCTTTATCATCATAAGCAGGAAGGAGGTTATGTACCTGGTTGTGATGGTTTTGATGTTGAAGATATACAGTACATTGGATACTCTTTTTGCGTAATCAAAGAAAGCTAGTTTCAAAGAAAGCTATGATTTTTTTGGGGGATTTTTTTTTTGCTGATGTGCTGAAGTGGTTTATAATGGAATGGTCTCTAGACTAAACAAACTATCTCTGAACAGCAAAGCAAATCTAACTTATTTAATTTGTACAGCACTGCTCTTTCATCAACTTAATATTTTGTCCATTTTCAGTATAAATATAGGCCGGGCATGTTTTTATTTTTAAATTCAAACATCAACCAGAATCCCTTCCTTTCAATTGAATTCACAAGTTTATAATTTATACTGTCACTTCTCCATTAGATACAGAGGCTATGAACTGGAATAGATACATCCACATTGCCAATAAGTCTACATCTCATCAAATATAGACTGACTGATGAACTGCTTTTCTCTTAGTAGCACACCTTCTCTCGCCTTCTTTTTCTCTTCGTGTCTTTGAACACACACCCACTCCCACACACTACCACACTGTCACGTTCACTCTGATTCCATTTTTTTGCATCATGTCTATGTGAATTTATTTTATTTTCCTAACTTTACATTGATGCATTTTGCTTTTGATATACTATTTTTTCCTCTATTTGAGTTTGTCATTTATATTCTGTTATCCTGTTATCAGTTGACTTTTTGTTTGTCATCTTGTTTTTTTTCTTTGTTGTTTGAGTTGAGATGTTTTTATAAGCTCTTTGGTTTCTTTTTCTTATATCACCTGCACAATGTGCCTTTTTCTTTGTTCCTTTGGTGTCATCATCATTTTATGTGCAAATAAATAAACTCTAAACTCTAGATGGCAGTGTAGGAGAAGCAAATACTGCTAAGTAGTGAGATCCACATAAGTGAAGTGGTTGAGAAAATGTAAGTAAAATAGACACTTCCCTGTTTCACACACATTTTATATTCCCCTGCTCTCTCATTTCCTGAACATTGCACTTGGAGTTCAAAAGTTTGTGTCACATGAGTAAGATATATTTATATTTCTTATGGCTGTCATTTATAGTAGGACTTCAAATGGCATGCATACAGATTGATAGATTGTGTATATTTTCCACCCAGGACTCAATTTCAACGTCTGTCGCCATGGCAAACCAGAGAAGTCATGAGCCTAATTTAATGTATGGAAGCCCATGAAGGACTTAATTCAAATGATAATGTAAACTTGAAGATGAAAATGCAATTTCACAATAGCATTATCATTTTCCACATATGTATGTGTTATTTGAGTCAAAATGAAAATGAAAATGCAATAATCCAATTTGCATTTTCATTTTCACATACTACTATGGGCGTTCTAGGACCATATTAAAATGAAAATGGAAAGGCTGTTTGACATTTCATTTTCAAAGACTTAACCTGCTCTACAATGGACAATATCCAAATGCAATAGGCGAAACAGCGCCACCAGTCTATTGCATTTACATTTTCATATCATCACGCTCTTTTGGGGACAAAATGAAAATGAAAATGCAATTTTCTAACAATTGGAAAATTAAAATGAAAACAGCAATTTTAAGTCTTCATGGGCTTCCATACATGTGAATGCTGTTTTCGTAGTCAGCCAATCACTACCAGCATTGTTGTAGTCAGGCAACTTGACGAC
>CABFOQ010026228.1:0-18388 GCA_900660455.1 Gephyroberyx darwinii | reverse complement strand
GAAATCTAAAAAAAAAGGCCTGATATCTGATGCCTAAATGCAGAGGAAACAGTTACAGTTATTTTGAGAGCACACAAACAGTGATAGGATCTGTTGTGAAGGGCCCAGTACACAGGAATGACATCAGTACTGCTATCATTACTGGCAACGCTTCAATAGGACTTCTAGTCACCGGTAGGCTATATTACACTGGCGGACCAGTGGATTTTGTTATTGACTAGAGTGTGAGGCTCATGTTACTGTGGCTCCTTTTTCTGTAGTCACGGGGCAAGACAGGCCAGCGTGAATGTACCTGTGTCTTACCAGAGTAGATAATAAGGGGGGGGGGTCTTTCTGTAAAACTCATTTTGATGAGTAAATGACTGTCTGAAACAACAAGGCAATCTAGCCTGATAAACGGGCCGCTGTATCAAGAGGAGCTAGTCCCCTGCTGCCTGAGAGATCTGTTAACAACTGTACACTTGGACTTTGACCCATTATAAGCTTGCCACAAATGCACAATACATCACGCTGTCGGCCTCTCTTGGCACGGGAGTTTCACTTCAACAGGATTGTTGCGGTTTTACTGAGAAATCGTATTTCTTTAAAGCAGTGGAGGTGAAATATCAACTAAGCCAGCTTTTCAGAGTTAATCGATCAGGGACTTTACGGACCGCTGCACTTCCTGTTTGTTACGACGCTCGTTTCAGAAATCTGCCGTCTCGTGTTAACGCCATAAAACTGCGTCTAATGTCACCTTACTAATCATTCACGTACCGTGTTGGTACAGATATTTGGAAAAGACATCTACTTTTGTCACAAACTTGTCATTGTTATGCTTAGTTGACTGCAGTTGGCCTACTTGGAGGTATAATGTTCACAGGTCTTTTGAATGCTAAACAGTCCTAGTTTAGCACATGTGTGAGCAAACAGAGGACAATAGGCTCTCAGGGGATTGGGTTAAAATGTGTTAATGAGTGCAAGTTTGTGTCCAAAACTTGTCAAAGACAGTCCATGTGTGAATTATGGGATTTGGGTGAACACACAGAGCGTGATTCTGTCTAACAGGAGGAACTGGAAACCACCCTGGGGCTGCAGCAGGTTTCAGGTGTGTATCCCACTCCCACTTAACTGGAAAGTAGACAGTCTGCCTGGAGTGTATAGAGGTTTACAGAAAGGATTTACATTTACTGTGTCCCTAGAACATTCATGTATGATAGAGAAATGGTAGTGGAGCCAGCCAAAGAGGTGGAAAACAATGTAGTAATGTTTGGTGTCTGCTGCTGTATGACTTCTTCAGGGATTGACTGAGTGGAGAAGATCAAGAGTTGGTGGAGGAACAGGCCCGGCACCGGCCCGGCACCAGGCGCTCTGATTACTGCAAGTGAAAGTAAACTCGGATTTCATTTTTAGCCTGGTTGTAATAAGTCCGGGTAAAAAGTTTAGGCTGGTGGCCTGGTGGGCATGGTGGGCTGGTGGCCAGGTGTGAAAAAAAAGACAAAGCCCCTCCTGTCTGTGTTGAAATAGCATAAAATAATTAACAGATTACCAAGTGAGACCAGCACACTGAAAAACACTTGCCCAGGGGGGCAGGCCTGTGTTTGTCTTTGCCTTTGTTTGTCTTATTGTCTCCCTACCTTTTAGCTAACGTGTTATTTTTCTCACCTTATCTAGTTCTTCTCTTTTCCATTGTTAAGTGACTTGGGTACTATGAGAGGCGCTCTTAAATTAAAGTTATTATTATTATTATTATGATTGTTATTATTATTATTATTATTATTATTATTAAAGCTCAAGCACATTAAAAAAAATGAAACACAATGTGGACAAAAAAGAAAATGTGGATACTCAATTTGTTCTGCTGTACTCCACGTCTAATGCTATATGACTTAGGACCTGCTGTCCATTGATTAGGTATAGTGAAAGCGGAAATCTTCAAACATCTGCTAAACTGTAAATCTGTCAATGAAGACGCAGTATCTGCATTTACCGCTTTGCTATGTTCTTGTGCTGGCTTAAACATTTCAATTAAACTAACTGATTTAAAAAGCACTCTGGCATTAGTGTGTGTGTGTGTGTGTGTGCTTCCCCATTGGGTGTACTTAAGGACATTTGATACATAAATACCACTTGGCCACTCAGTTATAGCCTGTATACTTTGTATTTAAGGATAGTGTATGAATAATACAGCTGTCAGAGAGACTCTCCAAGGGGTGCCGTGTCACCCAGTGGCAGTGAAGTGTGATCTGAAGTGGCTTTGATCAAACAGACCAGCGATTCATAAAGTAGGGTCCGGGGACCACGAGTGGTCCATGTGAGGAGTTCCACTGGTCCTTAAAAAGACGAGTAGGACTTTAATCTCACTATTATTTCACTCAGTAGAAGTTAGCACAATGAGATCATGTATAATTTAGATTGTTTTGTTCATAAATTTCACTCCCCCACTGTTACTCAACCACCAATTCATATCTAACAACAAATATCCTCTCAGATGGGGTTCCTTTCAACGCAGTCTTATTAAATGTGGCTCAGTGGTCTAATGTCTATCCATTTGGGGGTTCTTGACATGGATTGAAAAGTTGGGAACCCCTGAAACAGCCCCCTACGCTGTTTGCGTAACCTCGTGCAGGGAGTGGTTCAGTGCGCAGGCATGGCGTAGGTGGGGAGGCTCCCGGACATAGCGGAACAGCCAGCCTGCTCAGGGATGCACACACTCTCAAACAAGTTTCCCAAACACTCAGCTAATTCATGTTACACAATTACTGTGTTGGCCAACATATGCTTCTTTGAACCACATTGCCGAACTAAACAAGCAGGGGCAACTTCAAACACATTTCCGGTTTGACACCGCTTTTACATCCATAATTTGTAGCGCGGGCTACAGAGGCCCGTTTTTCCTCGTTAAAACAACTTCTCCTTTTCTTCTGAGTCGACCGCTATACTGTTATGATTAGACATAATGCTTTCCCGACCTTCACTTATCGCGGTGTTCCTGAACAAACATCACCGAGATCAAGACATGCGAAGGCCTACAGCCTAAGTAAACTTTGATGTCAGTGGCAGTTGTCTTTGAAGAGCTAAATCCGGTTAGCATTAAGTGTGTGTGTGTGTGTGTGAGAGAGAGAAAGCACAGTCGGATGGGTATCCTCGGGTAAAACTTCACATAAACCCTCTTGAGAGGATGACTCCCCCATTTCTGTCTAAAAATAGCAGCCTCTAGGTGTGTATGAGGCGAAGTCAGTGGTCTGTGCCGCTGAGGGCGCCAGCAGCAAGGCTGTTTTTTGCAGTTGTACCAGGGTCAAAGTACCCATCATAT
Source organism: Gephyroberyx darwinii (assembly GCA_900660455.1). Lineage (NCBI taxonomy): Eukaryota > Metazoa > Chordata > Actinopteri > Trachichthyiformes > Trachichthyidae > Gephyroberyx > Gephyroberyx darwinii. Next base: position 15,093 of record CABFOQ010026228.1, on the reverse strand, counting down.
AACGGTGCAGTCAACTTACCTAACCGCCTTTTCTTTTTCTGCAGGTATGTTGATCTTATATTAACACGGTGAAGGTCGCAGCCGCTTTTCCTCTTCGTTCCTCTAGTAATCAGTAGGGATTCATGCAGATCTCGCCATCAAAGAGACCCCGACCTGTTGATCGCTCAAACGCTTTTTTTCCCCCTTTTCTCTAACCACAGGCTCGCGACATTCTCAGTAAAACTCTGCGGCACTTTCTCCCAGAACTCTCTCCTGTGGTCGTGTTGAAGGCGGGCCCAAAGAGTGCAAATGACTCAGAAATTGTCACTTTTCCGCTTGATCAAAGTAATCTAAATGGACCAAGGCTAGCTGCCGTTCAGCTGGGTTGTTCAGTGGGTTGGATAGTGATATTATGGTAGTAGGCTAAGAGAAGAGCAGAGGGCGGAGAGCAGGCTATTTAAAGTGACGTGGACAGTTACTAATGTATGAGGGGTGGTTCATGCCACAGAAGGAGGAGGAGGAGGAGGTGAAGGGGAGGCAGGAGAAGCTTTGTCAACCATGTCACTGCTATTTTTAATGCATTTAATAGGAGATTACTCTGCATTCAGTTTATATGAGTAAGATGGTTGATACAAGCTTCCTGCTTGAAAACACCTTCACAAGTACAAATGGCAGGACACACAAGCTTATTTTTCATTTGTGGTGGACATCACAATATTTATTTTACTGTTGAAAAAAATGTCACTGAGTGCATGTTTGTTAAGTGTGGAAAAAATGATCACAAGTACCCAAAATTTACAGAAAACTTAAATCATGGTGTCTGGTGGCGTCAAACAGGTCTTGCTTTGTGCTGTAATTCCAATGATAAGTTCCATATGGCATGAAGACAGCATTAGTGTGATTTGTGGCGGTGTAGTGCCGTGTCTTATGTTGGCAGCAGTTATCACAATGTTTGGTAAAAGGATTTAGATTTTCCTTATGTCTGAGATTATTAAATTTAGATGAGCAGTGGTGGTTCTGGCGTTGTTGGTGCCAAAGATGAGATCATTCAAAGGAGATCATGCATTTTTGTTGCAAAACCCTCAGAGACCTCAAGTATCACATCAGCTCAAACATGCATCCTAGTCTTGGATGAAGTGTGGAACACTTTATCGTATCATGACCCATAGTATGGAAACTGAACTGTATTGTGAGGTAGGTCCTGGGATTTCTGGTACAGTATGATTTGATACTATTCAATACTTCACACAGTAATATTATATACAGTATATGACTGAAAATTGCAGTGAATTATGTGCATTATTGACACAAATTAGAGAACAAATTGAGGCAAAAACTGATTTTAATATCTCCATTCGTCTTTATTAGACAAATTAATTGTAAACATTGCACACATCTGTGTTGTAGTGCACTGGAATAACATGTAAACACACCCACTGAAAATATACAGCTGTTTGTGAATTGAACTTAAATGTGCACACTAGAAAACACTCAATTCTATCACTTTTAACCACAGGCTGTTGGGCGGTGTGTCTACAGATATGTGCGTAAATCCTTTATAGTATTTCAAAACCAAATGGAAGTTTACAGATGAAGTTCATGTACCACTTTTTATTTTTGAATCCACAATGTACCCAAAAATCTGCCTTGAGATTTGATGCCGCTGACTTAATGGCACCCAGCATAATTATTGAATAGAAGTAGTTTGGTGAAGTGGGGTCTCCGTAATTCTTGTAGTTGTAGTAAAACAATCACGAGGATGACGCTTGGGGAGGAGCAGAGTCCTTTAGTAAAAAGTAAAAAACAAAACCTGCTTCTATAAAACAGCGGGGTTACAGGTATCGATATTAGAATTTGCAGAATCGATTCTGAATTTGAAAAAATACAATTAAGATGTATTGGTGTATCGATTTATTTCACACAGCCCTAATGATGACACATACCTCTGTCTTGTCTAGCTTGCTTTTCCTCTTGTTCTTTTCTTTTTTATAAACTGCACATCTGATGACGTCTTCATGATCCTGTGAAGGCTCAGTGTAATAGTTTATTCTGCAATGTGGTTTGTTCACCTATTATCACTGTGACTGAATGACCAGCGATCACCCCCTAAGTGCCACTCAACAAGGGTCATGTCTCCAAACTAATTCTCTAATAATTAATCATGGGTAACAGTTGTTATATCATTATCAAGTCATTAATTTGTTCCTTCACTTCACTGCCAATGGAGTTAGCAAGCTAGCAGCACAGATGAGTTTCTCTGCAACATCATAGCCAAAGTGCGTGAGCAGACCTGGGGTTGGAGTTTCAATTGCCAAAGCAGGAATACAAGCAAATATTTTCTCCTTCTCTTCTGTTTTTTTCGTATGTGCCCGACAGAAAAATCATGTTATGCTATTAAGTTTATTAAGTATGTTATTAAGTTCCTAATTCTCACTATCTCAACGTTAGTCATTTTACTTTTAGGCCTATTTATCCTTGCTTCCAAATGTGGCACCTTGTTTGCCAGCAAGCATGCTAGCAGACTGTTGCAAAACTAATCATCTGTAGCTCCATCTTTGTGACTAAGCAAAATGACAGGCAAAAGAGTCACGGCAAAAAGTTAATAAAAGAGATCGCTAATGTCAGTAAGGTAATGTTGGCATTTTAAGCTGCTAATGTTACTGTATTGTAGTTGCTTTTAGCTAGCAATGCTAACATAAAAAATTGTAAAACATAAATGCAACGTTTCAGTATCTTTGCAAAGATGAAGATAAAACGCTAACACTGAGACAGTAAGCCTCAGGAGCATAATTGAATGCACTTACATTATTCTGCCGTTGGTAAAACGATGACAAAACACAGAACAGAGTGGAATGTAGCTTCAACTTCTCACAGGCAGAGACACTGAGCACATGGATTTTCTGCCCCAGGGTTGCCTGCGTGTCTCCTAGTGTTTCCAAACAAGAAAGGTGTCTTCAGTTTCCCCAGTAGCTTGATTTTCCTCCAACTACAGCTCGGTGGCAGTAATCACCCCTCATACATCAAGGCATGCCAGCAAAAGCAGAGGCTTGTTTGGACACATCTGACCAAGCCCAGAAAGCTGTGGCAAGCAGACGCCACACAGAGCACAGTCTGGCAGTGGTTTAGCACACACACTTCTATCAGCCTTTTGCATCATTTCTGTCTGAGGTGTGTGTGCATGTCAGTACCAACGCCAATAAACCACACCTTCACTGATACAAGGTTCCACACCATCTCTCACCTAATGGATGAGGTCTATAGATGTTCTGTTATCTTAAAATGAAAATTATTATCCACAGTCTTTTGGAATTATACTCTGTTTACCAATGGCGATGCATTCAAGCACCCCCGACAAAACAAATCACATTAATCTTTATATAATATTCCTATAGGGACTTGTAGACCATCTGTGGTACTCAATAGGGAGTTTGTAGTGGACTTATCATACTATTGTGGTATTTCTTATCTCCTCTGCTATCACTATAATATTCTTATGAGATATAGTTTAGTATATAGTTTATAGTTTTGCAGTGATGTTTGATAAGGGATAGATGTCTGTGTAGCCTGAGAAAGGATTTGATAGTCATATATAATCAGAGTATAAACCTGTTATAGGGTGAAATCCAAACAAGACATGCTCTTCTAAAGAGAACCACAAATAATTTACATTTTCCACAGTACTTCTTAAGCCCTATAGAGAGCAGCAAACTCCCCTGGATGACTTGTTTCAGATCAGACAGCATAGTTGACCAGCCTTTGTCTTTGGCGTTTTCTATATAAAGAAATGGAACTGAAGAAATGTCATTTTAGATTTCCATTTGATTAATCACTCTGAGGAAAGAGGCCATTTCTGGGTAAATCACTGGATATGATTATGTTAAGCACACAGTGCATGCACTCACAAACATTTTTTTTCTAAATTGTACTTTATTTTCTTTAAAGACATATGTTTTAAAACAGCGATTGTAGAGAATAAATAAAGAAACATTAGAATGTTTTTTTTTTTACTTCCATAAGTACATTTATGTAATTAAAAACTCTACAATAAGTGTGTTCATTGTCTTGAAGACTGCAGGAATCCTCTATTTTCTGAAATTAAAAAAAAAATTGTCATGTCTCCTCTTCATCAAATTGATTAACAAATAAATTAAACATAAAAAATCAAGATAGAAAAATTCCCAGCCCTTCGTCCCACTATGTCAATGTTAAAAGTAGTGGCAGCAGAGAATCTTAACTTTCGAAGTTTTAGTCCTTTAACATTTTTAACCAAGGTATATACAGTGAGAGGAAATCAATTTCTCTTCCAGTTTAATTACCCCATGTTGTTAATTTACTTTTAAATAATAAAACTAACTCTACGTAACAATATTACCAATGGTAATCTTACAGAATAGTATTTTCTTTTCTCAGTGTTGTCTCCCAATCCTTCCATCCCTCCATCCTCGTAGACTGGCTTTCTCTGTTACGCCATAGACCACAAATCACACTATACAGTAGAACCCTGTTCAGTAGAATAACATCAGTGATATGCTTTTTCTTAACATGTAGATTTTGTTGCTGACAATAGAGTATGTACATAATGTAAATGAATCCAGCTGTGGAATAGTATGAACTCTGGAGCACTTGACACCTCCAATGTTGCAGATGTTGTTTCTGTCGATGTAATCGTTGTTGTTATTATTGTTGCCGACGTTGTTGTTGTTGTTTTTAAGCACATACTTGTGATATTGTTTTTGTGAAGTGTTGCTCCTGTGCTATAGGGTTGGTCAAACAACCAAAAGGCTGGGACATCCCAAGTGGTTTCTTGATTGAACTCTTACGTTTCCCTGGAGGTGAAGAAGAAGAGAAAAATACAAATATTTTTAAACCAAACGACACAAATAAAACACGCACACTGAATTAAGTTAGTCTTTGGAAGTGGAGTGGTATCTGGAATACACACTGCTTGCACTGATCCCTCAGGAAAATCTCAATAATCAACTAGTGTCCATGCAACTCAAACAGTGACAACCATACTGCTGCAAGTGTATGCACGTCCTTATGAAATAGTTTCTCATCTCCTTTGGCAGGCAAATTAATTGAGAACATGCACAGTAAGAATTCTGGTCGGTATCTGAGTCTGTATCCAACTCGCCATTTTGTAAAATACCATTCATAATAATTCAGTTTAATTGCATCAAAGACCATTTCATTCACCAAATTGTAGTATCTAAGGAGAGTAAGATTTCAGATTTTTGGAGTGAATTCACTCATTCACCAGATTGTGTTAAACTGTGATGCAGGTGGTTGCATAACAGACATGATGTATTTTTGGTCATTTCTTGGTAACCCAGAATTCCTACAGAGGAATGCTGTTCCTCAGCCAGCAGCACGTGTCACACTAACCATAAAATTTTACCCAAAACCTTCTAGAAAAAGGTTAGTGTCTCACTTGTTACAACACACACATCTTTTTTTTTTCAGATCTACTCAACACAAAACACTCGCACGAGAATAAATGCACGCAGCTTCTGTCTTTCTCACGCAGACACACACACACACACATACACACTATTACACTATCTTGTCAACCATTTACAGGAACATGTTTGATACATTTTCAATCTCACAAAAAACAAAGTTCAGGCACAAAATCACTTGGAGTTGAGTTACAACCAAACAAAAACCCCGCACTCACCGAAACTACCACACCAACCAACTAAACATAGGGGATATGTAAGAATGATAATCATGACAGACAACAAAAAGGAAACTAATCAAAAGCAAAAAGCCCGAAAGCAAAAAATTCTAATATATCCATGTTTTATGGACTATTAATTATCAGCTTTTACAATACTACAAAAACAGCATGTCATGATAATCAGTTGCTTACACAATCTGAGGTAAAGTGACAGTTATTGATCAGTGTTTGCAAGGATAAAAACCAGGACAAAATAATAAGAGGAAACTCACAACGCACCAAACACAGTTCATGGTCGCCACAGTAACTCGCCATGCAGTTGAGCATGGAGAATCAAGGCAACGGCCCAAAATAAAAATTGCTAATGGCAACCATCACAGGCAATATCGCCACAGCAACCAACACAGGCCAATTAACTTACAACGCAGTGAGAGGAAGGGGGAGGTTTTAGTGGTTGCTAGGCAACCGTAGCCATAGCGACGCAGTCTCCACGATATATGTATGGACAGGACAGTCTTGAGAGTGGTGTGATGTTTTTTTCAGGAAAAATGGCATATGACACAGCACAAAAACAATAAATGAAAAGTAAAATAAAAATTAATGACGAACAGTAGTTGCTTTCAGCCCTATCAGAGAACACTTTTTAAATAATACATTGAATTGTGTAAAATATAAACACGCCTGTCACTACTTATGGAGCACAATAAACAAGGACCCACTTGTAAACAAGACAGGTATCCACTGATCCTTATACTGTCATTTCAAACTGATGGTATTTTTAGAATACTGTCACCTCACTTGTTAGTTAATCTAGGGTTATCGACATGGTCAGTTCCAGTTGAAAGACAATCATCTAAATACTGAGTTCCCGATTACATCCACTCTGTTTCGCTACTCTTCACACACATTTCCCACTGTCTATCAATCCCTCCCCACTCCCCTTCCTCCCTCTTCAAGACTGTCACTCCACTCACCTCCTTCAATAAGGTCTGTTGGCATCCTTGGGCCTCTTCAGCTGCACCTTCAGTCTCTTCATGCCGATCTGGAAGCCATTCATGGCCTGGATGGCAGTCTGGGCGCTGGATGGGTTGTCAAAACTCACAAAACCTGAAGAGGGAACAACAGACGAACGAATCAAACAAAATTCTTCATGATATGGAGACAAATGTCGCAGTGCAGCATTCCTTGTAGAAAACATGAAAATAAAGACAGTAAAGTTTGGTGAATTGTAGGACAACACTAGGGGTTTGATTCCCTCTAGGGCCTCTCATGCCAAAAATGTAATCACTCAAGGTTTCATAAGGTGCTTTGGATAAAAGCCTCCATCAAATGACATATGTCGAAATGTGGCTTTTCTCACATCAGAAAAAAACACATGAAGTCCGTGAAAAGCATAAGTCAACAATAATCATATCCATCACCATTACTGTGACTCACCAAAGCATTTGCTCTGGTTGGTGGCACGGTCGACAAAGACCTTTGCGGAGATGACGTTTCCGAAGGGCAGGAACATCTGCAGCATCTCTGAGTCAGTGAACTCCTGGGGCAGGTGGTAGATGAAGATGTTACAGCCCTCAGGACCTGGAGAGAAAGTGAGGAGAGCCGAGAGGACAGACAGACACAACGAGACAAGACAGAGGTTAGGGGCTTATTCAGACGTAGTGAGAATTGAAATATTGAGGAAACACTTGTAGAATAGTAAAGCTGAGAGGTAACAATTCTGTTGTAATTATAATTACTGAAGTATGTTACAAAATGATATAATAGTCAAAACAATTATCTACAAAATGTCACACCTCCTATTTTGCAAGGATGTGATCAAGAGCGGCAAAAAGCAGGAAAACAGTCACTTCCTGTTAGAAATGAATGAGTTCCCTGTTGCAAAAAACTGAAATCATGAAAAATAAATGATATTAGCATTTAAAGCTTATCTTGTCATTAAAAAAGAGAGTGTAAAGTTTTGTTCAAAAGTGCAATATCCTCAGTGTCCTACAAAATGTTTGACTGCACAAAACGTAAACAATTATACTTGTTAAAGCACATTAGGTCAAACTAATGCTAACACGTTTACAGGTTGGATCCTCTGATCCTATGGATTCTTTGAGATGCTGAAACTCCAGGTGATAGTGTTTTGGTGTAGGGCTCTTCAAGCGTACCTTCTCGTTGCTGCAGCTGCTGAGGCTGCTGAGGCTGCTGAGCCACTAGTGTGGGCTGGTGGGGGAATGGCTGTCCCACCAGGCCGTAGGCAGCAGGGTAGGTGGCTGATGGAGAGGAGGTCAGCAGGTAAACACAGAGGAATGAAGAGGCAGAGCACGTCAAACTATTAATTTCCTGAAACATTTGACAGAATAGGAGTCCCACCTACAGATTTGCTTTCACACACGAAAACTGGGACATGTCTTACATATACTTTGTGATGTATGTGGTGTAACAGTAACATGTGCATATTTTGAATGTGAATGTAACTTCCCTGTGTCACATATGCAGGGTTGGATACTCACGGAAAGCTTGTAACGGCGTTACGTAATCTAAATACAAAAAGATGTAACTGTATTCCATTATGTTACCTAAGAAACTGTGTATTTTGATTACAGATACTTGTGAAAACTTAGAGGGAATGCTTTTAAAGTGAAAGTGAGAAACTCAGAGGAAGTGGCAGGTGATCTACGGCTTTATAAAATGTGGCACAGTTTGTATGTAAACCTGAAATACATTTACTGAGCTTTATCTATTTATTTATTTTTATTTATTTATTTATTTTTCACTTTTTCTTTTCTGTACCTTTATACCTCAAATATGGCAAAGTAATCTGAAAGTAACTAGAATACATTACTGAGTTTGGGTTATGCCTTGCATGCCTTGATTGCAATTTTCATGATATAACAAGTAACTGTAATGGGATACATTTTTAAAGTAACGTACCAAACCTCACTGATATATCTCACTGTCTGATATACTCTCACCACAATGACAACATCAGATGAATAAAATAAACAATACAAACAATAAAATATACAATTTATAAAATGTACAATAACACATTTAGATATATTTATGTGCTTTGTAGCATCATTTTGATCAGTGCAACAACTAAAGTTTCTTTATGTTTTTTCCTATTATTATTTTGTTATTAGTAGTAGTATTAGTAGCGGTAGCAAAGATTAAATATAAATAAAGCAATTTATTATAGAATTTACATTAAATATTGCATTGAATTACACATCAGATATAGTGCAGTGGAAGGTACTGTTAAGAGTGTGTGCCTCACCTGTGTAGTGCTGCATGCCTGTATAAGCTTGCTGCAGGGGGTCCAGGACAGGACTCTGAGCTGTGGCAGTAAAACACATCATCACAAACTGCTATATGAAAAAAAAATGCTAAATGCTATTTAGGGCACATCAGCATGCCCCAAATAACATTTGGTTCAGCCTACTGCTTTCATTTGTTTCCTCTTAATTAGACCTTTGCTGTTGCACAACAAACCAGGAGGTCCATGAATTTGTCGAGGACTATTTCATGATAACAACGCTGACATTTTTTGCTTCCTATTGTAACTCCTGTGCAGTGTTATACAGCTATACCTTGATATGCATGAACCCCGTTGGTGTACAAGGCTTCAGTTGCTGACTGCCCATTGGGTGGAGCTGGTACTGAGGGATAGCTGTTCACTGCGATTGGCGGAGGCAGGGCAGGAACTGGTGTGGCTGCAATGGAGGGCGGGGTGCTGGCACCTGCAGACATTTTTAAGGCATGCTTTTTTTAATCATCGGGTCACTTTCTTGAGTCCGATCTGAAACAACAGTATGATCAAAAGCAGGTATACAGAATATGGTGCAAATATAGTGATGGGCTATCCGGGTATTTGCTGAATACAGCTAACTCGCTAGAGATGCTACCAGACTACCAGAAAAGTTATTTATTCTTGCCATTTTACTGTTCACAGTGGAGATACCATTATATGGAAAAGTGGGCATGGCTAACATCTAACAGGCTAAAAAAGTATGAAATAGATGCATGTCTCCCTGTGTATCTATACCCATATTTCAAACTGTAAATCTAATCAGGGCGAGCCTCTCCGCCGTCTCCGCCTCTCATTACCTGAGGAGGGGGTGATGGATGCAATTGGCGTGGCAATGATGCTGCTGGGGTTGAGTGCGGCAAGCTGCTGCATCTGAACAGCCGCCACCGTGGCAACAGGAGACAAGTAGGCCGACTGGGCCACCAGTGCCTGCTGCTGCACCAACTAGAGGGTGGAGAAGTCGGGATGGAGGTAGAGGTAGGAGGGCAGATGGAGGAAGAAGGGCAAATGGGGAGAGGAGAAAAAGAAAGAGGGACAGAGAGGGTGTTGGTGACAGAAGAGAGGGAATAAGAGAACTGTCACATCTGGGTATCCTGTACATTACATGCATGAGGAATGTAACTTGTTAGCCTTTATATCATATTTCATATGTGTGTTCCCAAAGTGCATACTCATGCCTGGGTGTGTTCGTGTATACACGGATGTGTTTGTTTTTAGAGTGTGTACTCAGCCTCTGTGTGTGTGTGTGTGTGTGTGTTTTTTTCCTCACAGCCTGTGTGTAGGCGTTGTAGGCCCCGAGGTGCAGGGTCATGGGACTGATGACTCCCAGCTGAGAGGCCACCTGCTGCATCCGTCGGATCCCTCGCTCCTTCTCTGAGTCGGCAAACTTCACCACCAGGCTGGACGAGGCACCCTGCGGAGCAAACAGGAAAAATCATTACTCCATCCATCTACTGATTTAACACGCCATCACAAGCCCCGGCAGGCGAGGAGAGATGAAAACGGATGGAAATATTACTACACGGTGAAATCCAAAGGTGATGTTAGAAGATCATAGTTCAGCAATTTGTCCACCATTTGCATGTTTTTAGCTTTCCAATATGGTATATAAGGCAGTGACCAAAAAATAGATTCAATAAATAAATAAGATATCACAAAATTAATTAAAACTAGCTTTTATTTTAATGTTAGTTATATTTCTTCTATTGATCTTCTATTTCATCTATTCAACCTACACCACAATGGAGGATGACCTACAGCGAGGACAGGAGATGAGGATATTTCGCAACATTTTATCCTTTGTGTGCGTGTGTGTGTGTGTGTGTGTGTGTGTGTGTGTGAGGAGGAGGACAGAAAGGAGAAGTGGTGACTATTAGCTTAGTCACCATGTTAAGTGTCTAAATGACTGGGTTTGGAGCAATTGTGTGCATGTATGTGTGAGTGTGTTTCTGTGCATGTGTGCGCGTGTGTGTGTGCAACTGTGGGTGTAATTATATGTTTGTGTTTGTGTGTATGTGTGTGCGTGTGTGTGTTGGGAGGCTTACTGGTAAAGTACGACTCCCATGCAGAGCGTTGATGGCGGCCTGGGCTTCTGCATTGCTCTGGTACTTTACAAATGCACATCCTATATGAAATGACACACTGTTAAATGTTGCCCCACACACAGGCACCTGCAAACATACCCATACACACACACACACACACACACACACTCACTCCGTATGTAGAAACTGCATCCCTTTAAAAATACATTAAGAGCCATCTTACATCCAATGCTTCATCAGTTACTGTGGCATCATTAAGCATGGTCCACAAAATGTTCATTGCTTCATCAATCACAGACCGAAAACCAACAAACGCATCATTAGCCATGACCCATAAACCCTATTGCTCCATTAGTCATGCCTCATACAACAAACACAAAAAAAATCTAGCATCTATGTTTCAACTATCACCGGACCTTGATTCACACGCCGAGTATCGTTAGCATTGTTGTTACTGACAGTGGTAATTTACAGACACTTGATGATGTAAAGCTGCTGGTGGCTTAATGGGAAGTAAATTCCACTTTTTAAAAAAAAAAAAAAAGATAAATTCAAATTGCTGTAATTTCATCCAATGCCACGGGCTGATGATGTCAGATTCTGTGTATTGGAAATTGGTGAGGGTGACGTGTAAGTGCAAGGCTGGGTTTCCCAAGAGCATCTTAAGATAATAAGCATTCAATTCACTTACAATTGGCCAATTTTCAAAGGTTTTGAAGATTTTGGGTAATTCACCTGCCCCAGGTAATTTTCCCTCAATGGATCGTGTGTGTGTCTGTAGGTGTGTGTGTCATTACCTTTGCTGGTACCGTCAGGCCCGCGGAGGACTGTGCACTCCTCTATGCTGCCGAATGGCTCAAACATCTTCCTCACATCAGCATCCGCCTGCTGCTTTCCCAGCATACCCACAAACAGCTTCCTGTCTTCTGAGGGGAAGGAGAGGCGAGTGGGCAAGACAGGGGAGAAAAGAGGAGTATGGATAATATGAGTGAGGTAGAAGAAAGAAAGGGAAGGAGTAGTCGTGTTAGGGGGTAAGTGATGTAGGCAGGGAACAAAGGGGCGAAAAAAGGGAAACGTGCTAAGTCACAATACATACACAAATAATACAGAAATGTATGTACAATAATACATTATGTACAGTCTTCAAAAAATCCTGCTATACTGAGACAGCCACCAGGGTGCAGCAACATAAATATCACAACACACAAACAGCATCTGGCCATGACTCAAATGTTTGTCACCCTCTGTGTTGTGAGAGAAGCAGCTCCGTCTGTCCCCATCCTTAAAGTCCATGACAACAGTCGAAACTAAATCGCACTGCCGTTTCATAGTAACACTCACAAACGGAGACTATTTGGAGCAGTGGGGAAGAGTCGCCTGGAGAGAATGAGGGTGATTTCTGTAGGTGTTGAGGGCAGGTGGGTCTCCACTCCCATGATAAGTGAAAGTCACTGTTCAAATTCAAGCATTTTAGCACTCAGGATGTTTCATGTTGTAAAGGCGTTGTGTTGAGGCTGTGTGATGGACAAGTGTAGTTAGACTGCAATCCAATATTTAAAATTGTATTTTCCTTAAAGTGAAACAATGTTTCTGCTGCAAAGCATCTAGACTTTTCTTGAATTGAGTCTGGTGGAGTGAGCCGCCTTATTTTCAAGATACTGTCACTTGAAAACAGGTGAAACTGCACTGGAAAATGCTTCATTTCTTTATTTGTTTCAGTTGCTTTGAAGAGAGCAAGACTTAAAGACAAGAAAGATTTGTTAGCATGGACATTTTTTGCAGTGTGTGTGAAGGGTGGCGTTGGAACACTGGAGGTGATGTTTGAACAGGTGCTGTGGTTCTGGGTGGGGACAGGTGTCTCTTACCCCCTCTGCCCTCGCTGTCTGCCGGCTTCACTTGGATTGGGCGGTTCATCTGGAAATAGAGTGAGAGGCCACACACAGCGCGGTCATTCTACAGCTTCCACACATGGCAGTGATCAGGAATACAACAAAAGCAGGAAATCAGTACTCTCACATTGGAAATAACAGGGATTTATGTGTCCAACCAAAAGCCTGAAACCTTGAAATAAGTGAGAATTTACCCACTGGTACACATCAAAATGTGGCCGCTGCTGCTTTATTGGCATTAACACATATTATAAAAGATATTTGTATGTATGTCACTCATCTATGTACACATTTAGATGTGCATATGTATGGTATTAGTGCCGTAACATGACGTCAGAGTGACATATGTGCTACTCATGCATGTATGGAGGTTTCTGAATACGACGTGCATTGTAGTCAGTCGACAGGCTGTGATGTGGGTTGACCTGCTGCTTTCCAATCAGTCTCTTCCATTCACCCACTAATTGCTCTCCACTCCTTATTTCTTTCCCAACTCTATTCCAGCTGTCTGCGGGTGACACTGATATGTGTGATATTACGTTGACAGTTTGTGCAGCCTCTCTTTCCTTCCCTCTCTCTCTCTCTCTCTCTGTTTCAGAATCACCCTGTTCTAATCCTGCCCTCTATCGTCCCTTCTCCCCCTATCACACAAAACCAGGAAAAGCACACACCCACGCGGGATTGGGGAAGTGATAAGATTAAGAACACTCGCTGGCTAATCTGGATTACAGGAGCACGCGGCATTAGTATAGTGAGAGATTCTGAGGCTGACAGAGAGGGAGAGACAGAGGGGAGGAGGAAAACAGGAGCGTTAGAGAGGAATGGATAAAACGTGAGGGAAAAAATGGGGAAGAAATTGTGTCGAAGGAAGAGAGGGAGAGCACATCCGACACAGAGAAGGAATTAGGCGACCTTTTTATAATTCATCAAAAGCCAAGCTGCTGAAATTACTTTTTTTTTTTTTTTTAACTTCTCCGCAATTGTCCCCTATTATTTGACAAAATCCATAAAAAAAATTGCACACATCAATGCCTCCTCTTTCAAATGTATAGAGCACGGCAGTGAAGCAGTGAGTAATGAAAAAAAAAAAGAAAAGACAGAACAACAGAAGAGAAAAAGGAGATGGGTGAGATTGAGGGGGATTGAGGAAGAAGGGAGGGAGTGTATAGAGTCAAGGGGGGGAGAGTGACACTCTGTTAACTGTGGCTTAATGAAGGTCTTAATTATGGAGCTGGTGACATTTCAGCCAGTCACTGATCCTCCATCACTGATTGATCCGCTGTGATCGGTCACCAGGAGACAGTATTGATTGGTGCCACGGCCACGCTCTATTGCCAGGACCAGCATGCACAAACACCGCCGTCTCCACGCCACCGTCCGTACCGTCAACTGAAACACCACCAGCAGCCGCTGCAAAGGGCCCCTGTGTCTCCTCGTGGAGGGTGTCCAGTTGATTACGCCAATTAATAGGATGACAGAGTGGATGGAGAAGCAGCTGAAAACCATCTCCAAATCAGTCAACCAAATGTAGGCATCTGCTCCTGCAGTCTGAAGAGTCAGTTTTGTTTAAATATGTTTTTGTTCTCACACAAATATTCTCAATTCATCAAATTATATGCTGGATTATTTAATCATAGTCGTGATGACATCATCTACACTGAGGCCACATGCTAAAATGTATGCACGCAAGGTACTGGAAGATGCTTTGGATAAAAGTGTTCACCAAATGCCGCACGTTATGTTCTTAAAGGTGCTACTCCGCTATAAAGCCTGAAAAAGATCATTTATCGGGCAATATCATGTTTAATGTATTGCATTCCCTAGCTTTTAAAAAGGAATCGAGCTCTATTATTGGAACAACCTCGAGATAATTTCTCAATGTGACGTGTTTGAACGACGACTGTAAAAAATCCCAGGGCCCACATTTCCTGCGAACGCTGTTGAACGACAAACACGAAGGCCGCGGTGGTTGTGATAAGGAGAAGCGGAGCAGATGGCTCAGGAGATTGGAATTACAATATACAGGAGGGGGAACGGTGAGAAGGGGAGGCCATCAAGGCTGTGCCACTTCAGATCGGCACGGCAACCAGCCCCGCTCCTCTGACGAAGTCTCCGCTCACATTGCCATCGTCATGACAACCCTGTGATGAGAACCCACAGCAGGTAAACAAGGTTGCCCTGAACAACGTGCGGAGGACAGGG
>CABFOQ010026226.1:0-15306 GCA_900660455.1 Gephyroberyx darwinii | reverse complement strand
GACTAGATATCGGCAGCTCTAACATGCCCTTTCCATACAAGGCCACACTGCTCAGACAGCGTGGGGCTCCAAGCCATTTTCTAATAAATGAGTTAATCATCCTTTCTAGTTTTTCTACCTTCGATATGGGAACCTCATACACTGTCAGTGGCCACATCAGCCGAGGCAACAATCCAAACTGTAAACACCACAGTTTTAACTTTCCTGGGAGCCCTGACTTGTCTATGCCTGAAATGCCTTGAATCATTTCCTGCCTCAGGTCCTGAAATTGACCCTTATCATTGAGGCTTGCGTCATACCATCTTCCTAAGCTTTTGACCGGTTTCTCTATCACTGTTGGCATGACTTCATCATCAATGAAAAACTTCTTGTCTACTACCTTCCCTTTAACAGTGGAAATACTCCTAGACTTACTTGGCTTCACTTTCATCCTAGCCCACTGTAGATTGCTATTTAGTTTATCTAATAACCTCCTAGTACATGGAGCTGTTGACGTCATAGTCGTCATATCGTCCATGTAAGCCCTGATTGGTGATCGACTTACAATAAGTGCATTCAATATAGGTAGACAAGAGAACTACTAGTCAGTAGAAATCGTAAGTGCATTTCCTTCCTAATCAAGCATCTAAGAGCAGAACCAGTGCTAAGGTAAAAATGCAATAAGTTAGCTACCTACTTTTTAATTAAACAAATGAGAAGTAAGTGAAGCAAATAAACAAGAGCTAAGACAAATAAGTGAAGACAACTGACAGTAGACACAAAATTGACATTAAATTGACTTTTTTAAGTACTTATGGCTTGGGGATACACAAGG
Source organism: Gephyroberyx darwinii (assembly GCA_900660455.1). Taxonomy (NCBI): domain Eukaryota; kingdom Metazoa; phylum Chordata; class Actinopteri; order Trachichthyiformes; family Trachichthyidae; genus Gephyroberyx; species Gephyroberyx darwinii. Next base: position 14,492 of record CABFOQ010026226.1, on the reverse strand, counting down.
CACAATAGTTTGGGCAATGTACATAGGCGACGCTCCCAGCAACAAGCGGCAAAGTGATCCACAGGGTCACAAATCTATTCAAATGTTTCCTGACAACAAGATGTCCCTATGTGGTTAAAGCAACACTGTTGAGGCAACTCCTCGGGCCCCGTTGCCCATCAAAGTTGCCCCTTGTGTCACTGACCCCCATGCAGGGAAGTCAAATATCTACCACTCAGCCTGAGGGGAAACCTCTCTGGCCAAGGGAGATATTTAGGCTTGCAGGGTTTCAAGCAGGTATTCTGCAACACTAGGATTCATTTGGTCACAGAGGAGAGAAAATAAGCAAAGATAGATCATGTTTTTATTAAGATCAGATTTCCTCAATATATCATTGGTGACACAATGTGTGTCTCACTTGGACATCACAATGAATGGAATGCACCATGTCTGCCAGATGCATCTGTGCTATTTGGGGGCAGGTATACAACAGAAGTACAATATTAAATACACAAAACTTAAAAATCACGAAATTTCCCAACTGCATACATCGGCTTTGCAGTACTGGGGCACCACCATTTTGACAGTGACGTCTTGAGGTGATTGGCTACAACCTCAACTAACGCTACTATCTAACTACGAAGACCTATACACCTGTGCATGATATTATCTAGTAAAGGTCCATGATTTTAACCATCTAAAAAGTTCACCTATCCCATCAGTGACCCAGAACCATGCATTTGAAATTTATGAATGTGTACTAACACTAAAGTGATGTATATGCAGTGTTTCCTCTGATATTGTTTTGTAGCAGAGGTAGTTGAGGCTAACGTCCATCCACTACATGTACCAGGTTTGAATACTTTATTATGATAAATGGACTGTTTCTTAACACCACCTCTAAGCTTATGTATGCTGTATGAGTGAAACAGACCTAAATGTTTTGTTAATTTCACATTTTCTATCGCAGTAGTGGATGTTTTCCATTACATATAAAACAAATCATGTAAATTATTTTTTCTCCAAATGAAATTGCATTCACATGCTCAAATACAACGCTATAAATATACTAACTAACTCATAAATATTCTTTTGCAGTCCTCTACACACACGTGTGTGTGCGTGCGTGTGCATTTGCTTGCATAAGACATCTTAACCATGCATGTGAGGTATTCTCACTGAGAGTTTCTGGTAAACTGGCAAACTTGTCAGTCAGCCTAAACCAGTTTACCAAGCCACTTCCCACTCAGGCCTTGGCAACATCACCAAATGGTGGGAACTAGAGCTCAGAAGAAATTATCATTGTGGTCAAAAATCTATCCTGTGGATCAACTTTCCCAGTCACACATTCACACATTCACTGTACACACTGTAGGCAACTTGGTCTCTATTCTGACTGATTGTGGGCGGTGCAAGAGACTCCGATTGCATCTGGGCAGTGGTCTGCAGCTACAAAGTTTTGAACAGCCAAACCATGTATTTTTTGTTGCTTTGGTATTGCCTTTCATAATGTTACATACAGCTAGCAAGCGCTAATTAGGTAGCATTCATTGAAAATAAACTGAAGTAATAAAATTATAACGATGGATGTACCCAAGGATTGATTTTGAGACGTTTATTCCTGTAGTCTTCCAAATAAAAGTTGCATAGAACTGGGAAGCTTTGAATACCTGTAATCAACGTGTCCATTTTGCACTTGCTAGCCAGAAACATTGTTCATGAAACAAAAATCACATCAGAAGGGAAACAAGGAAGCACAGGAATCTGATGCAAAAAGTTCAGCCAACGTTTCTTGGTTGACAAGCTTGCTGACTGGGTCTCCATGGTAGTTCAACTCTATAGGAAATGCATGGACTTCTGGTGACTAGATGATATGTTTCACGCAGCATGAACGCATGGTCACTGCTGAAAGTCTGTAGTATTCCTAGTCACGTAAACTGCAGTTAATAGACCAGGTATAATGGCTTCCTGGACTGAAATCATTTAATGTTCCTAATAGATCATACACTGTGCAATGTGCAACATTCAACATTCACTATTTGTTGCATCATGTATGAAGAAGAGATGACATCAAACCAGACAGTGGCTATGTTGCGTGATCCATTGCAGTGTACTGTTGGACAGGACACATCAGGTGGATCCTTCCGATAGCAATCTCTTAGTCAATAAATATTTGTAACACCATTAATAACACCAGTTCACAGGCACAAAGGATGACACTAATATCTAGGCATATTTCTTAGTTGGGTTTGGCTGTTTTGGAAACCATATGCTGGAAAGGGTGTAAGTTCCAGTAAACTGGCAAACCTGTTGGCCCAACATTGTTTAGATGTGTGTGTGTGTGTGCGTGCGTGTGTGCATGAGCATCTTAACATGCATGTGAGATATTTTCTCTAAACTGGCAAAAAGCCTAAACCAGTATTCTGATCCATCACTGACGTTTCCTGACCTACTTTTCTCCTTCCCATTCAGGCCTTGGCAATGCCACCAAGCATTGTGTAACATCTCCCGCTGGGAAATAGAGACATTTATGTAACCTCAATTATTATTGTAGTACTCGCCCAAACTCGGCTTCTATTGCACGCTCAACCGTCCTGGTAGGGGGATCCCTCTCTGAGTAGCCCCTCCCAAGGTTTCTTCCATTTTTTCCTAAAAGGTTTTTTGGGAGTTTTTCCTTGTCCCCTGTGAGGGTCTAAGGCTGGGGGATGTCATGTACGAACTATTTATTGTTTCACATGTTGGGCACTGTGAAGCCTTTAGAGACTGTAACGGTGATTAAGGGCTATACAAATAAATGTGATTTGATTTTGATTTGATTTAGTACCTAATGTACTTAATAATTAAAATGTTAGGTTTTGGCCAAAGTGGTTTGTCAGACTGAAGGAATAACTTGAATATCAGGTTATATTCAGGTTATATTACTTTTGCTAGGCAGATGAGATGTTCTTGTGTTGATAACCTATGTATTCAGTGTAGATGTAGTTTGGCCAATAAATTATACCTGATTGATTTTAGATTTTAGTGGATGCACTAGCCTACACAACTCGTGTAAAAAGATGTGGATGCCAAAACACCCACTTGATTTTAAAGAATCTAGCATAAGATAACTACATTTGAGTGGTCTTTCAAGCCCACAGTATTGTTATTTTTGTGTAAATGTGTATTATTATCATAGTATGGCTATTAGATGGTGTAGTCTTGTTTCTGTTCTGCTGAACCAGCAGTACAGCCTTTCCCTTTTGTAGCTGTTGTTAATATGATTATTTTGTAGCTTTTATTCCACAGCACTTAGTAACGTTGTTAAAAAGTGATATTTTAGTTGACATGATTATTGATTTGTTATTATCTTGCTATAAATCAGCTGGATCCTGAAAGACTAGAGATTTAGGCTACTCATTATGGTGGAATCTAACAGCACTAGAATTAAAATTATTTTTCAAGGTAGGTCCTAGGTCAACAGCAGTGTATTATTGGTACCACATACGGATATGGAAATTTTGGAAAACATGAATTTCACACAGTAGATTGTTCCAAAATGAGCTAATCACAGCTCATCTTCATTTCTATTCAATAATAAAAGTATTGCTACTGCATAGCCTAATTATTTTGTCATGAAGCTGCAGTTTTTGTCTGCTGTCCTGCTCTTCCTGATTAATGCTTTTACATTTTAATTTGCAAAGTTGAGACATAACACATTGTTACATATCTTGATCATTAGTTTAACATTTAAAAAATGGTGCCAGCCTATTTCTTTTTTTTAACCACAGACAGGTGAGGTGAAATTGGACAGTAGTAACATTAGGAGAGAGTGAAGATTGATGATTCTTTTTTCACCCTTTTTCATTTTCAGAAGGATCATGTCATCATCCCATCATGGATTCAGCCACCTGGCAGAAATGTCTTCTGGAATGACAGCACAAAGCCTACAAAGCCCATTTCATTGCCCAGTGCACTCTTCTATCCTAGCAACCATGTCTGTCATTACTCTATGTCAATAATGTCATTTGATAACACATGTTATGTGCTATGAAATGAAGGGAAATTGCATTTTGTCTGACGGGTTCCATTAAGAATACCTATTTACTTTCCTGTCAAGGCCATCTCTCTCAAAATAGGTGATCTGTGCGATTTGTGTGAACGTTCGATCAGATGGTCGTCACAGATGGTTGTCACTGTTTCGAATGTAATATAATATATATAATATAGAGGAGTATAAATGGAATGAAAACAGAGCCAGGTCTTCGGTTGAGCACCTTGTAGTTGTCAGTAATGACTAAGGAAAAAATTAACACTCCCGGCACATGGATATACAACGTTCAAGGGTAATTCTGGTATTTTTAAACCTGGGCCCTATTTGTACATATTAGTCATTTAGATCCCAAAATATGCACAAAAAGTTTTGGAATTGGTCCAGTAGAGGATCCCTACAGAGATAAACCTTTGTTTAACCAGAAAACGAAAGTCTCGCTCAAAGAGAAGTCTCGCTCTGAACTTTGTTTTCTGGTTAAACAAAGGTCTATCTCTGTAGGGATCCTTTCCGTAATGTTTTCAGACACTTCCAATAACAATCTGTGACAGTCAGTGGCAAAAACAAGCATTTTTAGTGGATGTACTTTCAGGCGCAGTTGCACCAAAGCATTACATTGCAGCCATTGCCGCCTGTTTCGCGACTGCCAGCTGAGGTGATCTACTGGACCAATTCCAAAACTTTTTGTACCTATTGTACTAATATGTACAAATAGAGCCCAGGTTTAAAAATACTGGAATTACCCTTTAAGCTGCAGGAAGAAAGCAGAGGTCTGTTCAACAAGTTGTTTTTTTTAGTTTCCTTATGCCTGCAGACATACTGGAGAAAACACTGTTTATTTGAGTTGAATGACATGTTACAATCGTTGCTTTTCTTCTAATTTATTCCATGTTGTGGATGCTTGGTCATGCATCAGTGTGTTTGTGTGGGCGAACTATGTCTGTAGTTGCTGCTGAGCGTACTGAGCAGAAAAGAATGAATGAAAGCTCAACATTCATTAGTTAATGCTGATGTGATTTTTGGCATCAGTTTGAAGCTTCCCTCTGAGAGAAGTTAATATGTCATCTTCTCTTTACTGTTTTCTATGCTATCAACACTAATGATGCAATACAAGAAATGCTATTGTATCAATTAGGGCAATCTATTTGTGGTGGGCCTCTCTCTCACTGGGCTTCTGTGAATATTAAAATGGTATAGCCTGTGAATGTGATGCACTTGACTTTATACATTTTTGCACCCTGCTTTGCATGTCTTTGTCACCTTTTTCATCCCTGATGAGTTAGCATCATGAAGTGGCCTTGGCAACAGTAGCAGTGGGGACACATAAGCAGGTGAGAGACAAGAATGGACAAAACCGCAGGCGACATTGTCACAGATCAACCGGCTCCCCATGGATCATGATTAAAATTAAGAGTAACTAAGAATGACCCAGAAAAGAAAGTACAAAGAAGAATAGTGGCCTCAATCCAAACCTTTTCTGTGTCAAGAGGCACTGTAAAGGTTGGATCCAGCCTTGAGGTAGCTAGCAACCTCTGACTTAAAGAAAAGGACATTTTATAGTGTGTGACATGTAGGAATTCATGCATGAGAAGGTCAGTCTTTCCCGCATGTATGCTGACATGCAGTTGACATGGTTGAAATTTCCTACACTGCTTAACTCAGACTGGTAACATTTTCTGCAAGCAGCAAAATGTGTTTTTTCCCCTCGCTATATGTGCTGGTCCTTGCTTTGTTTTGCTGCTCTTGCAATCATGAAGGTTGCCTATGTAGTGACGATGCCCTCATTGTAATTGCAACAGCTTCTTCTGCAATTGTATTTGGTTCTTTGTAACAGTTGCTAATAATTTTATAGTCAAAACATTTTTATTTACATTTACATTTGTAATTTACACCTCAGGGCAATTTACATGGCATCAAGCTTCCATAACAGTGGTATTATTTATGTTGTTTCAAATGGAAGTTATTATCAACATGTACCTGAAATCTGCAGTTGAACTTGAATATGCTCTTTCGTCTTTCATGCCATGTGAGTGGGATCTGGTTTTCATTGTAAAAGGGGATTCCAGTCATTCTGAAAATCTCAAACAAAGTGCTACTTCACAAAATATGAAGGTTGTTGTGTTGTTCCTTACCCAGGTTTGGAGAGTGAAGGTGGCTGGAGCATTACCAAAAGCATTGGTAATGCTTGTGATTAATAAACAAAAGTTTGCTGGTGTTTTTCTTTGGGAGTGTACAATATGATGCCACTGGCAAATACAGTTGCAGTCATTTATATCACCCAGATTATAATGCAGTCCACTTTGATAACTCTAAGCCAACAATTCCAGTATAACTAATTGTACCTACTACAAGCAATCCTCACTAGTTAACCCTATCTTCTAACCGTTTTAACTAGTATTCTAACTGGTCAAGTCAAGGAGGAGTACAGAATGAAAACTTGGGTTCGGGTCATATTTGGGAATTTAATTTTCAAAATTTGTATCTTTTGGCCATAATTAGTTTCTTATATCCAATCATTTATATTTCTAGTCAACCATGAAATTGTTGGGAAGGAGAATCCTTTCATTATAATTTGAATTGCAGTTTCAGTTTACAATTTGAATTGAATGAACTGAAACTGAATTAACCCCAACCCCCAGAAAGAACATTATTCTAACGGTGAGGTAAAAAAATGTGAGATCCGTGAATTTCCACTGAGTTGTTTGATGTTTTTCATCACAAATCAGAAGTTCAAAATCTACAGTTCACTTGTATCCATTTCCCTGCTAACAACTTATTTAATAGTTTGGTAGTATCCTTATTGATTTGTAATCCTCATCCCCTTCTCCCCTTAAATATCTCATAGCCATTTTTAATGCTGGTCAGATTCAAGAGAGTAGTCCGCCAATAGCCAATAAGAGCCCAATTAACAATGAGATGAGGCATCAAACAGTTATATTACAGATAACACTGAATGATAATAATGTGGAGATAATAATTTGGGAACTCCTGCCTTACAATGAAGACTACTCAGTTCCAGTTCTCCTGAAAAGTGTACAGCCCACATGGACCGGGTTTCTCAAACCAAATTCTTATTTGTTTTTTGTTTGATTCTACAGTGCATATTAATGCATGTTGCATAGGTAGGCTACTATGGTACTTAGTACCAAAGTACTGTCAAAAATATCATGGTAAATTTTAGAAAGTTTACCATGGTATTTGTACCATAGTATATCGTACTGTAAAAAATACCACGGTACATGTAGCATATTACCGCTATGGCACAAATACTATGGTAAAATTTCTTCTGGATATTAGAAGCATGTTTGCTGGGACATTGGCTTGTTGTTATGTTGGCTATTGTTAGCTTGTGTTTGTGACATGCTAAAAACTGTCCTGCAGTTTTGCCAGGTCTGCGGTATTCCCGTGGAACTTTTGAAATGTTGCAGCAGGTTTTGCTGTCCACGGGTTTTGTCTGTATGTTTGTGTGTGAATTACATTAATTATTATTTTGCATATCTATTAACAGAACAATATCTTCAACAAGGCAAAATGTGTTGTGTAATTCATGGAGTTGTCACTAGATGGCACCAGTGATTATACGTAGCTAGGCTATATAAACTCTATAAGCTATGGTGTTGGTAGAATGCCAGGATGCATCAGTGAATTGGACTTTATTTTCACAGAGCTATATTTTATTTGTGATTATATCATACAACACAATCTGTAGAACTGCTCACATAGGCCTATGTATTTTTATGGTCTATTTGCTGGACATGGGTATGTTTTTATGATAATATTCTACTAATTTATGGTTTGCAATACATTTCACAATAATAGTAATGCTGTTGGACATTAAAAGCAGTGTTTAAGGTTTGGCATTGACTTATTTTGAGTTCTGTTATTGGGCTGTTTTTTTGGGCTTGTTTAATTGGTCATTGTGCTGGTCTTGTCACAAAGACCTGGCAACCCTGTTGCCCTGGCTGAAGAGAAAGGATATCAGCTGGGGTCAAAAAAGTTAATTTATGATTAAGAAATATGAAATACATTAATAATAATACTTATTTAATAATAATTTACATCAAAACATAAAAATAATAAAGTTTATAAAATAAGAGTTTACAACAAAATCATGAATAAAATAAAAATTAAATGGGATCAAACATAAAGATCAGAAAGTACACCACAGAAAATCAGTGCAAATTAACAGTTAAAAGCAGATTTCTAAAACGTTTTCAATAATGTCTTTAAAGAACACAGATGTAGCAGCTGCTATCTCCTTGGCCAGGTGATTCCAGAGTTTAGGGGCCCTGACTGCAAATGTTCTGTCACCTTTTGATTTTAGTCTGGATTTTGAAATTTGTCACTGGAGCTAAGATTGCACCCTTGAACATAGGGAGATAAAAGCTCTAAAATATACTCTGGGACTAAACCATTTATTGCTTTAAAAGTAATCAGTAAAATTTTGAAATCAATTGTAAAAATCATCTGGCAGCCAGCGTAGATTTGCTAAAATGGGAGTTACATGACCGCTTGATGTTCCAACTTGATGACCCCAATGACATACCCTCACTCACACACAGTATCTCATTGTTTTGACACCTCAGTTGGGTTTCTGTATGAATGCTCTCACTGGATTATGGCCCAAAGCATTGCAACATCAAATCCTGTGCATTTGTAAATGTGTCAGCATTCTGCTTAGTATAAACTAATGTGATATTTTTTGCACTGTGCTGAAAAAGAACTTGATTGACCTTGTGAATGAGTTAAAACAAAGCGGTGTATCTCCAGGTCAAGGTCACTGATTGCTGCTGTTCAGTGAGTTAATATTCAGCTTATGACTCAAGGAGCTAATTTGCATACAGTGAAACAAAGGGGTTTTCCCAGGCCATTCCCAGGAAGTACTTTGCAGTTTTCTGAATCACCAGTTTGCATGAAATCTGCCCAGGTATTTATGTGCGCTGAGTAACTACCACCCCACCCCTCTGTCGATTGTTATTTAGCTTATGTATCTTATCTGCTATCTATAAGCTGCTGAAGCTTGATGGGTATCTCTTTTTTTGGTTTGGTTTTCCAACAAAACTGAATCTAAATTTCAAGTCACTGTCTGTGGTTGGATTGTGCTTCATACAGTTCTAAGCCAGTTGATGTGCTCGTAAACACAAAACAGGCATTGGAGGCAGACTATTTATATCTGTCTAATTTGGCAATCACTTTAATCCTGGCTGGCTACTACTTGAATAGTTGAACAAGCTCAAAAATTCTCAAATGTCCTTGTCCATTCATTCATTGTCATTATTTCTAGACAACCAAACAGTATACTACTCCATGGCACGAGCATGATACTGTGCGATTCATTAACAGTATGAATTTTGACCACCTTTCTACTCTAACTACGTGGAATCTGTCTCGTCCTCTGTGCCTTGGTTATATATTCTTTCCTGTAATGAGGATGTCCGAGAAGCTGATGCCTTCTGATGAGATTGTGAATCTGAGCATGGTGTTGCATGAGTTAAGTAATGAGTAAAAATTAAATTAAATTTTTATGTAATTAATACATGGATTGGCTCCTCAATTTTTTGTAACAAGGTCTTCAGAGTCTCTGATATAAGAGGGTAGTATCTGTACAAACGGCTTTAGATATTCATCCACATAATGAGAGAAGAGAATTGTTGCTTGATACAGTGGGATGTCCTGGAATTGGGATTTTGTAATTTGGGATTTTGGGTGTTTTGCGAATCAAAAATCTCTTCTCTCACTTATTATTTCACTGTTCTGTATGCCCACCCCAACCACATACCCTGTTTCACTGTAGTTGTGGACAGGGGTTGTTACAGATGGGTTTTGTAGGCATAGTCTTACAGCCATACTGCCACACTCTTATCAGAGCCCTTTTTGTAACAGTTATGTAGTCCCTTTCAAGAAACAAGTCTTTGACGAAAGGGAGGGTCCCTTTCCCTATAGATTCTTGTAGGTGAGCAGAATTTGTCCCGTGTCCTCCTGCTGTGGTTTGCTGTTGTCCTGGCCACGTTGATTTACCTGTCTTGTCTTTAAAAAAAAGTACTCTCACGAAGGAGGCAGAGGAAGATCCAGAATGAGAGGCAGCGGAGGCTCCTTTCTCTGTAGAGTCCTCATTGCTGGAGCATGTGTAGTCTGTAGATGAGACTTGGAAACAAACATGTGCCTTTGGCTGAGGGTTCCTGGGGTTTAAGCACTGGTACCCAGCATTGTTATTGTAGTCTCTCAAATCAAATTGAAATTTCTTGAACTTGATCTCTTCTTTTTCAACTTTTGAACAGAATCCAGAGCTATTTTCAGTTTGACTTGGTATCCTTCAGTCTGGGTTTGTCTTTGACCACATCTAAGGCTTCCTGAAATACTTGTTTTTTGCAATTTCCTTCATGCATGCAAGGGAACATTTCTTTAAAATAGCACACCACTTCAGTAAGTCTGTATCATATCCAGTCACGTCCACACGCCGTATCCACACGCCGTATGCCACTAGAGAACAGTGGGGGAAAATAAGGGCTTCCAAGAGGCCTACAGCAAACAAAATGAAATGGTTGGAAGCAAGGGGAAATTAAGCTTGGGGGGTCCCACATAGTATTCTGGTTGTAATAAGAATAAAAAATAAATGATCAATTCCGTTTGGTGCATATAGCAGCTTCTTATTTGGTGTGTCGCAGGAATAAATGTGAACCAGCCTGTCTTTATGTTGTGCTGGTACTTGTTCTGCCTGTGCGGTCACACATTCAGATTTACTGATCAGGCTCTCTCTGATGGAACGCAGATGATGAACCAATGAGAATCCTCTGAGGCAGCATAGTCACATAGTCACGATTGATCAGATTTAGCAATTTTTCAGACTATTAAAAAGCATCAAACTCCTGCCCCTAATTCTACTGTCTTATATTGAACAAATACACTAATATTCACCTCTCCTCCTAGACTTACAGAATGGTTGCATTGAGTCAAAAGATCCTTCTCCGCCCAAACCAGGGACCCCCATAACTGCTCACTCAATTCGAACCCTGTACATACTTTGCCCAAGATCATACCAGGGATATTGTTCAAGGGTTGAGAGACACACTGCCTTGCAGTTTGCATCACTACACATCTGTTTTCAGCTTGATTTGTGTTGGTTGTTTATACAGAATACAGTATATTCAGTTGGCAACATGAAATATGTATTGCAATTCTATTAATCAAAATTATAATCACAATTACAATATCAAGGGAATTAATCGGCAATTAGAATTTTTGTGATAATCGTATTTTAATTCCATGAAAGATGAATAATCCTGTCATAACAGGATTAGCCTAATTTATTATTATTATATTATTATTTTAGATTTTTCTTTAGATGTCATTATGCTATGACATATCAGACATGATACAAAATCTCTTTTCCCATAATGTTCCTTTTTTCTTTCTTTAAATTGTATTAAAAAATCTTCAGCTGTCTGTCAAAATTCTTCAGCTAGGTAATTAGAACATACAATACACAATACACAAATTCCTCATGTTTGGGTTACATGTCCGTGGAGCAGTGTCTAGTGACATTCCTCAATATCCTGATGATGAACAGAGAAGTAATTTGAGAAACAAATCAAAGTAATGGAATGAATTGCTTTCAGGAAACCTTGTAAGATCCTTACCTTGCTCACCTGAAATGTTAAACTGCTCATGTAGTCGTTGTTGTGAGCGTTGTTGTGTTTCAGTTTAGTCAGTGTATTTTCAGTTTGGTCTAGTGTCTACGCAGGCTAGAAAGATCCCTGCTCTATAACTAATGGAACTCTAACCCACCCAATGTGCTTCACATAAAAACATGTTAAAAGACATCTGCAAATATAATAGATGGTTAACTTAGACAGATGGTTTAAAAGCCCAAGTCTAAAAGCAATAAATAAATAGGGATGGTTAAGTGTTAAGTCACAGAGAACAAGAATGTTTATTCCAGCAGTGTGTGTAACTTAGTGTAACTTTAGTGTAGCTAAAAGCAGCTTTTACAGACTTCGTTTTCACCTTGGGGACAACTAGCAGACTAGTCCCAGATGACCTCAGGGGCCTGGGTGGCTCATATCCTAAAGCAAGTTGGAGATGTACTTTGGAGCTAAGCCATTTTTTGCTTTATAGAGAAGCAGCATTCCAAAATCAATTTTGTGGCACACTGGAAGCCAGTACAGTAGAAGAACTGGTCTAAAACTGAAATAATGTGTTTTGCTTTCTTGGTCTTCATCAGAACTCTGGCAGCAGCATTCTGAATAAGCTGTAGCCCCCCCAGTGATTTTTGGGGAGACTGGAAAAAAGACTATGGCAGTAGTCTAGCCTAATGGTAATAAAAGCATGTATCAGTTTTTCTATGTCAGGTTTGGACATCAGATGTCCTATTTTTCTTATCAGATCTTATTTGTAAGATGGTAAAAAAATGGTCTTTTAATGCTATTGATGTGGCTGTTAAAAGTTAGATCAGAATCCCTGATCTAACACCAAGATTCTTAGCTTGGTCTTTACTTTTCCAAGACAGAGAATCAAGGTGAGCCCTAATTTCCTCCTTCTTTTCATTGTTACTAAGGATATTTACTTCAGTTTTGTTCTTATTTTTGTTTTGTCCATTCATTTATTTCCTCAATGCACTGAATCAGTGAATCTACAGGACCAAAGTCACCAGGAGAAAGAGATATATAGAGCTGAGTGTCATCTGCATAATTGTGGTAGATAATGCTATGTTTTTATATGATGTGGCCTAGTGGGAGCATGTAGAGATTAAATAAGAGAGGGCCAAGGATTGAGCCCTGTAGAACTCCACATGACATACTGGTCCTTGAAGACATAAAATGACCAATAGAGACAAAGTAGTCCCTGTGTTGCAGGGTCTTAAACCAATTCAAGACCAGACCAAGGAGTCCAACCCAATTTGCCAGTCTATTTAATAGTATCTTATGTCAAATGCAGCACTAAGATCCAGAAGTACAAGGATGAAGAGCTTGCCTGAATCTATGTTAATACCCAGGTTATTGGGATTATTATGGGGTCTAAGATTGGAAATTGTCAAAGTAGCCATTTTAAGTTAAATAGTTATTGAGTTGGTGAATTTACTAATAAAAGCCTGTTACCTGTAGATAGCACTCCTCTATGCATATATGGCTTCTTCTTAACAGGTGGTGAATAAATGAACTTCTCCTTCACCTTAACATGGCTGGTGAGTTAAGTGGGTGACCATTTTCAAGGATGGAGATTGTGAACATGTCCACTGAGCTCTCTTTGAGGAGTGGCAGAAGTGGTAGAGTTATCTTTTCATCCACAGACTCCACAATATAACCACAGGCCCTTCTACCTGCTGTTTGCTTGAGTCCAGCACATCTTCAGTGTGTATTGCTGGGGGCTTCCTTTGATCTTGAAGAAATCAAAGAATTCTGTTTTTGCAAGAGAGCGATTGCGCTGTTCATCTAGAATGGCATACGTTTTTTTGATTCTTGACGATGCCCTTTTGGGGATGTGACAAAACCTATTTTAGAGCACAATCTTGCACTAACACACAGCTTACACTTCTTTTCCCTCCTTGCCTTGCTCTGAAGTGGGGGGAGATGGCTTAGACTTACATGGAGCTGGGCATGGATGGAGCGCTGAAATATGCAGTCCACTGTCACATTTCTTACATTTCACATCTACTTTGCAATTCTTAGTCAGGTGGTTTATAGAAAAGCAGCACTGGAAGCATATGGAATGCTATTGTTTGAGATCCTCAAGACTTTCCACTTCTTTAATGGATGAGATTGTGGGATATTAAGTTACCTTGAAGTATTAGTGAGAACATAACTAATATGGTTACATATATTTCTTGTGTTAACTCACGTGTATTCATTCTACTATTCATTGTATTAAAGAAGGTTTTTTGTTACCACAGGCAACTCTAGTAATTAATGGTATCGAAAGCAGGAGGTCTCTCTCCCAGATTGCATACATGCATGGCCAACAACTGAAGGCCGCAGACACCATTATCTTTGGGGAATTGGAAATATTGGGAGTAAGGGTGCTTATAATATGCTTGAAGTATATACTGCAATAAAATATATCCATAAGTATAGTCACAGCCAGTGGAAAACTGCTGAGCTGAGAGGAGAATGTTTCATATTTTCTCATGATTATTAGCTGAAAGTTTAATACAACTGTTGCATCGTTATGAAACGGTTTTGTTGGAAATGTCAAGGACATAAGTAGATCCTGGGAGCGAAGGATGAGTCGTAGGGAGTTAGAGCAGAATGTTCTGATAATGATAGAAAGTACTCTTCTTTTCCACTAGGTGTCTGAGAATTGTTTGATTCCTTTGTCTCCTTTAAACTGCCTTGGGCTTTGTGTGTGGGGAGATAGTTTTAGCCATGGACCTTAGCATGACTCAGCATATTAGACTGGGGCTGTCTCTTCATACACAAGGTTCAGGGGGAACACCTTGGTGTCTAAAAAGATAGTAAAAGATCAAGGACAAGAGCAGGGGAGGGAGCTCAGA
>CABFOQ010026225.1:9364-27062 GCA_900660455.1 Gephyroberyx darwinii | reverse complement strand
TGAAGAGTAAACAAACCTAGAGAGGGATGTCCAATATGTTCTCTCACCAGAATTTTAGAGGTTAGGACAGTCCTGTTCGAATCTTGCTGTTCGTGTTGTTTTCTACCAGGTTCTCTGCTTTCCTCCCAAAGACCAAAGATAGGCAAGTCAGGTGAATTGCCAAGGTGCTGAATTGCCCATTGGTGTGAGGGTGTTGGTCTGAATTGTGTACCCCCATATGAGTGTGTTTTTCTGTCTAAACATTTGCCCTGTGCTGGACTGGCAACCCCCTCCGCCTTGAGTAGGAACACACGGGTATGGAAAATGAATGTATGAATGAATAATCCCAACCTTGGCTGTCACTTTCTATTGAGTGACAGAGAGTTCTCCTGCCTCCTCGTGGCCATTCATAGGTACTGCACCTGCTTGACAGTAGCTCCATGCTCAAAGTGAATCGATATCCACCACACCTTTTACATGTGGTAATGACACAACAATGTTCAATGTACATGAATATACACATGCACACACACACAGAAGCACATACTTTCCTAGTGTACATGGACTCAGGTTAAGGTTGGTCTGCACCATCCTGGACACCTGGGGGTAGCAGAGAGTACTGGGTGACAAAGAGAGCAGCATCAGTTTGCTGCTGATGAGATTCTGCGTCTGATTTGTCATTAGAATACATGTACAAAGTAGAAATTGCAATGTAAAGGTCAAAAAGAACTAGTTACATATTCACAATCCCCATCAGTTGAGAGCAGCAGATTTGTTGCTACTGTTAAATGGACAAATAAACTATTCAAAGTCTCTTTTTCAAGTTCTTACTGAGGTCTGTACCCGCTACTTGCTCTGTATTTTTGCTTTGTATATTTTGGCTTCATTCTGTCACTCCATCGGTACAACCTGTTTTGAACAATCTCTCTCCAACGTCACATTATGCCTTGCTACAGCTTTATATGTTACCCTCTGATGGTAGTATTCATAGCTGAGTGATAAAAGGCTTGACCTCTCTGAATCAAGGGTGATGTAACATACGTTCAGTACATTGAAGTAAACAAGACAGTGTTTTGATGAAAATATGGGTAAGGAATGGTCAGAGTTAAGGTAGACTGTGCTAAATAAATGGGTCTCCAGTCTGGACTTGACAGAACCTGTATAAGTTACAAAATAAGTCTGGACATACTAACACATTGTCTGATTCCCTGACCTTGGGCCTGTTCAGGAGCAGGTTCTGCCCCCAGCTGTTATTCTGGCTGCTGGGCTTTTCAATGAATTAAATATTTTTAAGTGTGGAGTGCAGACAGTCTGAGGGTCGTGTATTGCAGAAATAAATAAATAAATAAGAATAAGTAACAAACAAAAGCATAAGCAAGAGTTTTTCTAGGTCATAAGAGGTATTTCAAAAGAATTCCTCATAAGAAGGACTGAGTCATCTGGTTGGCTGAACTATTTGCATTAATGGCTGCTCATCTCACTTGGTCAAACCTGTTTTAATACTTTGTTTATGTGTAAAACATTTTATTATTAACTCTGAAACAAACATGATCTGCCCTGGGTTGCATTTCCATTTCCTGACAGCAAGGCATGGGACAGGCGTTGTGTCTGTCCCAGAGGTGCCCTGGTCTGTCTGACAGAGGCTCAGCTATGTTTTAAGAGAGGCTAGCTTCCTGCCGGGTAGTGGACATCTCTCTTTAGCAGATCTAATCTGCTGCAGACAGTGGACCAGTTGTCTATGAACCCTGTAGCCACAGGTTATAACCGAGAGTCACACCAGTCTGTCAGCAGCAGTTTAAGCATGTGAGTCTACTATAGATGTTATCAATCCTGATTCGGAGAGGCCCTGAGTTGATTAGTTTGCCAGTGGTGACTTTGTGTGCTCGGTCAGTCTCTGTTACATTTTGTGTTTGCAGATCGTTGTATTCTGACATTGCTGGGTTTTATCTATAAACTTTTAACTTCCACCTCCCTTTCCCAACCCCAATTCTGGGAACTCCCAGAATTCAGCTAACAGACTGTTTGCAGCAGCAGCTGGGACATGTCCTATCAGAGGGGATGGTTTAGGCTTGGTAATCTTACTCAAACATATAACACGTTTATAAATAAATCTATGTGGCATACCTCTTTGGTTGCAACAAATGATTTTAATGCTGGAAGATGTGTTCAAATATCATCACCGATGGAATATGCCTGGGAAATGCCTGGGTTAATCACAGAGTCTTTCTAGCTTCCGCCTGTTCACCCTTCGCAGTTGTTGAAGAGCCTCAGAAAGTATCTTCTTGTGTCTGGACTGCTCCATTTTCAATGTCTCCATTTTTTTGTTCAGTTTCACATTCTCCTCATAAAGGTCCTGTTAACATGTGGCCATGATGGAATTAAAAAAAAAATGTTTTTAGTACATTTTTTTTTATTACACTCTAAATAGACTGATAGCTTAAATAGATGTCATCTCACTTTAAAGAAGTAATCTGGTCAATTCAATTAAAGATGTGGTTAATTCAATTTCAGAGGTAGCCTCAAGAGGCTGCCAAGGCTTGTAATGCAAGAGGGGAAATTCCTGTGTGATGTTTCAAGTGAACTCACATTGGACTGCGCCTGAGTGTGGATTTTGTTGTTGAGGCTTTCTTGTAGTAGTTGAGCCATCCTGGTGGTCAGTACCTTCCCCTCAGCTATCAGCTGAGGAACAGCAGGATCAGGGTTCTTGTTGCAGGGGCCCGAGGGGAGCGTGCCGTTTACTGAGGATGGAGCAGATTCATGCATGTTTGTGTTGGAGCCACTTTGCTGTATGCCGCTATTCTTCTCCATGCCATCGCTGTTCTCTGGTGTGGCAAAGAGTGAAACGATCGATTCAATACAATAATATGTAACAAAAGTGCATATGTGTATAGTGAAGTGTATATCTATGATTTCTTTGATATGTATGTCTGATATTGGCATTGTTTTGGTATACTGAATTACAGTTTGACTGGACTTGCTCATAAGAAACACAATTCTGGTAAATTATCATCAAGTTGTTCTTCTTACTTGTATCTAAAGGATCCCTGCCTGAGCTCTTGTCTTCCCCATACTCTATGTAGCTGATGCTGATAACACTCTGAGGTCGCTCCAAACAACCAAACTGTTTTGCTGGTGGTTCTTTTGGTGTTTGCGTTGATGCTTCCTGCATGCTCTTCGGAGTGAATTGTTCTTTTATTTGTTCGAGTTCAGAGAGGACCTGAGAAGAAAGGGCAATCTCCTGGCTAGTGATTCCACACTCTGATCCTGAATCAACAAAGGGGAGAGTAAAATATGAAGTCAACCAAATCAGTGTTGACTGAAAAAGACTTCTGCAAAAACAAGCATGGAATTTGTGATAAGCTGTAACCTATTTGGCTCTATGGAACCAAATACAGAGGTATGATAGAGGTTATTCTTTACTTAAAACAATGCATTTTTTTCATACAGCGTGAGGATACATTTATCAATGACGTCCTGCATACTGGGTTCATCATAGTTATCATTAGATGGAGACAATGAAAAAACAGCCAGTCAGAAAAGAGGGAGGGTCATTACTGACATCGCCAATCAATAGGCAACTCTCCTGAGTCCAGTGAGCTATCACTCATGTCAATGCAATTTCGGGGTCAATCGATATAGATGAGATATAGAAATTTTGGGGACCGAACAACAGACCAGCCTATACTAGCTGCTGGTCACAGCTAATAAAAATCACAGAGAAGAATAAAGGATTGTTTGTGTACCAGAGGGGATGGCTGGGTCTGTCGTCTGTTTTGACCTTTGCATAGCCTTGAGGATGTCTTGGCTGTGGGTAGCCTCCTTTTCACTGATCTCTCCCTTCAACCTTAGAGAGATGGAAGTAATACCACCCTGCAGTGAGATGTGTACTTAATCGGAGAAAGTACGGTACAATTAAGTAGGTGCTGTTTTTTTTTTTTTAACCGACCTGTTTATCTCTTCCCTTGCTGAGCTGAGACAGCAGTCCAGGGTCTGAAGGCCGCTCTGCGCATGTGCGAGACTCACTACCAGTGTTTTTATCTCCTCCTTCAGCAGTTCACAATCACCCCTTAGCAGGTTGACCTTAGATGTCCTTTCAGCCAGAACCTTCATCAGTCTCTCAAGTTCATCATGTTCTGAACAGGTGGCATTTAACAAAAGCATAAATCCCCATCTCTCTGTCTCTCATTCACTCTTGATTTGAGACAATACATGCATTAGGCTCAAGGATCATACTTAATACGGAATACATTTTTTTGGATTGAAAAGGTCCAAGTAGGATACATGATTACAACACAAATTCTGTTCATGAAAGATCAACTAAAAGACCTGAGTGGAACATTGCAGGAATTTTATGGAGACATTTCATTTATGACTGTACCTTGGTTCTGTAAAATCGTTGCAGAGCATTTTTTGCCCTGAGTCTCTTTGTCTACAGTGACTAAGGAGGGGATGACACAGCTGCTTAAATCTCCGTCCCACTGAGCCATTATGTTTCTACATAGGTGCAGCTGACTGGACAGGATCTTATTTAGGCCATCAGAAGCCTTTAGCCTTTTCAGCAAACTCTCATAACTCAGCCTTCTTTCCTGCTCTTCACATTGTGAGGACGTGAGATTGCGATCCAGCCGCCTTAGTTCAGACGCACTCGGTTTTTGTTTTGTGCTTTTATGGTATGTTAGTGGTCCCTTCTTATCCTCTGTGGTGTCTTCTGTATCCTGCTCCAGCACGTCTACCTTTACGCTGCAGGCCTCAACTTCAGCTTGCAGCCCACGGTCAGTGGGTTTGTCATCCTGAAACAGTTTCACAGTAGTTTGAGCCAAAGCACCCTGCATCTCTGTGAGCCTGTTCTCCAAGGCCTTCACTTTTTTGGCGTGATCCTCATCCTGGGCGTGCATTGTTTCTCCTGCACGCTGATGTTTGTGCAGCTGTTGGACAGCTACTTTAAACACAATGTCCTCCATCTCCTTGAGCATGCTCTCAAGTAGTCGGATGTTACTGATGATCAGCTCTCTGTCAGTATGTTCTGTTGTCTGAACCAAAATGGCTTGGGCTTCTTTCATACACTGCTTCACACGGTCAATGTCTTCGCAGCTATTGTTACTTTCCACATGCAACTGTCTACTCGTAACCTAAATAAAGAGATGCATAATAATAATCAACAAACTATAGAATGTATTGTGTATCTGATATATATGATTGAGTCTGCATTAAGGTGCTGCAACATCAGTGCACGTGTATATTCTTGATAAATAAACCAGCAGAAATGTTTGGACAGCCACCCTACCCGTAGGTGCGCAGATATCTGGCGGAGCTGTTGTTGTAGCTGTGAGATCATGAAATCTTTCTGTTGAATTGCACGAGAGAGATTTTCCCGTAGGACCTTCTTAGCTTGTGCAAGTTGTGTAAATACTTTCTCCACAGACAAAATATTCTGCTCCATATCCTTCACCACAGAGTCCACAGCCTGCATCAGACAGACAGGAGTCCTTATATGGTTTCTACTGTATTCTTGCACTTTTAACTGTTGGGGTAATTCAACCTACCCTAACAGCTTCTTGGAGATCTGAAGTGAGGCTATCATAGGGAGAGGAAAGGAGGTGCGTTTGAATCTTGTGATCTGATGGCATAAGTTCACCAAGATCCGTAGTGTTCTCTGCAGTCACAAGCAGCGGTTCTTTACTGTGTCTCTGCAAGACAAAACAAGATCAGGTCTTCGGATGAACCGAAAACTCTTATGGAAAACTATTTTTTAGGTATGTTTGATATGTATTCAACCTACATTGATAGACTCTTGTGTATTTAACATAAGGCCATCTTTGGCAGGAGGTTGAACTTGAATCTGGTGTAAACATGTCTGAAGTTGATCTATCTCCTTATTTTTCTCCTCAACTACAAATCGCAATTCCTCTTTAGCTTTCTGCAACGCACAAAAACTTTTTAGTTAATAATGCCTTAGCATAAATGACATAAATATATAAATGACATAAATAGTAGAACAACATAATTAACTTTTAAAGCCTCCTTCAAGTCTTTTATTTCCTGTTCCAATACTGACTGCTGTTGGCAGTCACTGGGGTTGTCTGAACATGCACCCATCTGTAAAAGAGAACACCACAAACTGGGTTTATTTGGACACTTCCAACGTAATTCATTTTCAAAGATGTCTTGATAGTAAAAATAAATTTTTTATACTTGTTTAGAGGTAAAAAAAAACCCAATTCTAATCCGAGGTTGAGCGAGCTGGTACCTGTATCAACTGAACTTTTTCCTGCAGCATGCAAGTGAGCGTGTTGATTGTATCTTCCCGCTCCTGCATTTTAATCTCAATCTCTGACAAAAGAAAATCTTTGTTTGACACGGCCTTGCTGCTTTCCTCCAGAGCATCCTGAAGCTCCCTCACTCTGGACTCATATTTGATTTTCTCGTCTGACAGTTCCTTCCCTAGGCTCTGGAAGAGATAATATATTTTTTAATGTCTTTTGATTGCTTGATTTAATGCTGTACTGTTTTGGTGACTAAATAACTGGCTGTTGAGTGCTTGAAGATTTCTCCCCTTCCACTGCAGACGTGTGCAGTTAGTCAATGATGTCTTTACTTGACTAACAGGAGGTAAAATATTTCACCATCTAACATAAATGGTGGATGAGAGAGGTAGAAACATAATGGATGATGCTCTATTTCATGAGCCTCTTGTTTCTTTTGGTGGCGTGTTGTTTTCTGTTTTCTGCATGTTGCAAATGACAGTAGATACGAGATGATGCCGCATCACTAGTGACCCTTTAGCAGGTAATGCCTCTAAGAAAATGAGTAAAGCTCTATTAGTTTTGTCTACTGTCGTCCCACTAACTTATCTTTCTGCTACCTCAGCACTCCAGCAACTAGTGGATAATTGTTTTGACACATTTCAAAACATTATGTGTCAAAAAAGTGTGAACAGAATTAGTCTCATAACAGATTTTATGAGTAATAATGGTATGTCAAAATATGTGAGAGAGACAGACGGTGTGTGTGTGTGTGTGTGTGTGTGTGAATGGTGTACAGGTCATGATAAAACATCTTGTCTTTTACCAGAAGAAATTGCTCTGTTTTCTGCAATTTGGCGTTGAGTTTCTGACTGGTGATTTCCAGGCTCTTCACTTTAAACTGTGCATCAGCTAAGAGAGTGTCCTTCTTTACCATCTCCTCAGTGGCCCTATCCAGCAGTTCCTGAACTTCCTGAAGAAAGGGTTATTGATGTAAGCCATTATATTATTATTATATTTAAGCCATTAGGTTTAGCAATATTTGGTTTTGACGAGAATGCTGTTAGAAGATCATGCACAGACCATACGCTGCTTGTCATATCTCCACTTCTCTCTGCCGTCGTCCTGTTCTGGGGCCTGAGACATAATATACATTTAAACTCCAAATAGCTTGGGATTTTCTTTGTATACAAGCACACGCACACACCTCATAGGTAAGTCGAAACCATTCTGACCTGCAGATCAACAAGGGTCAGAGGCTGATAGTTGGAATCGGTAGTTGGCTGGTCACTTCCTGCATGACTGCTCCTCAACTGGTTGATAATAGCATCCTGAGAATTAACAGAGTCCTGGAGCTGCTCTATTAGTCTGATGGACAAGTAGACAGGTTGATAGACAGAGTAATACAGAGAGAGAGAAAGACAGAGAGCACAGATTTGCAGCGGCAAACTTGGTCAAACAGAGGTTCCCGACCTGTCTCGTTCTTCCTGCATGTTGAGCAGATCCAGATTCCGATCTTCACTCATAGATGGTTCTGGTTCAGCAGGTGGGTCTCGCCCGTCATTCTCCAGCTCCAGGATACACAGCCGCGCTTGCTCCAAAAGGTTAGTCAGACTTTCCATCTCAGCTCTGGATAGCTCCAGATCCTCAAAGTCACAAACACATATTAAGAATATGGGATTGGATCAGCAGAGGATTAAATCATATCCCATAACTACGCTTCATCATATCACATTATTCATGCAGTCAGTCTACATTTCAATTACACGTGAGATCAAATGTGTGCATTTTCAGTTATAGTTCATTTACCTTTTCTAGCTGTGCGATTCTTAGACTGCTGTGTTCGCTCAGCTCCCCCATTCCCGAGGGATCTTTCTCTCTAAATGATATAATAGAGTTACAGTCAGTGCCATTACACCGCCTTTGCCTTTATGCCTATTTCAATTTCACCATAAGTCAACTTTAAATGAAACACCTACAATACAGTCTGTGCACTCACGGTGCTTTGGCAGAGGCTCTCTGTAGCTTTTTAATTTCCTCTTTCAACGTCTCAACTTCCAGTTTCAGGTCAATGTTCTGCATTATTAAGAAAAGTTCACCAAGTTGATTACAGCTCTTTATAAAACGCTTCCAGACAGCAATTCAGTATTTACTGCTTTTAACGAACTGTGTAGACTAGGTTTCTCTTTCTCTCTCTCTCTCTCTCTCTCTCTACCATTTTCGTGAAAATGAGTCACATTGGAGAAAATGGCATTAGCTCTGCTGTGCGCTTGTCAGCTCCACTCACTGTTTTGTCCACGTTTTGTACGCTGACATCACACTGCTCCTGTAAGCGCTCCTCGTAGTAGAACGCGCGAAGCTTGAGGTCGAAGTTCTCCTTTTTCAGATCAGAGATGATCTACAGTAAACACAACATACTGATCAGGGGACTAATATCATAAAAGAGATAGAACTAGGCCTATATGTTGAAAAGTGTTTAACCTGTGTTATTTCCTTCATACTACCACAGGATCCACTGGAGAGGGGCGGAGGGCTATCACTAGGCTCCTCAAAATCCATTCTCCAATTGCGTTGCAACGGAGTGTAAAAAAAGTGTAAAAACACCGCGGTAAGCAGCAAACTAAACACGGGAGAGCCAGCTGTAGGTCTAACTCACTCTCCGAGGTAGAAATAACCAGTGAAGCTGCATTTCAGAGCAGGCTTTTGACTACCGCTACCCCTAAAACACAAGCGTTGCCACCTGGCCGCCCACAGCAACTGTTGCCATAACAACTGGCAGGGTTCTGCTTTTGGTCATGGAGTTACCAGCTGAATGGAAAAAGTGATGCTCCCCCGGAGAATAATTGTTTTACCATTAGAGGTCATTTTGGTGGCCTCCCATGGCTTTAATCGCCGCTATATTTAAGCTCAATTCTGTTGCCTCTTGGATATTACAGCCTCTTTCTCATATCAAGGGTATTCTGTAGGCAAAGGTTGTGTGCTGAGGGAGCACATGGCACAGATGGTTGCTGTACTTTTATATAAGACACTATCAGTCAACACAGATTAATGTCAGAGCTTTATTTTTTGACTCATACTAAGAGAATAAACATAGCCAGTCTACCTGCTTTCATCACGACTGTTAAGTTTTACACATGCCTACATAAAATGAGATCACATGCATTTATGTAGTCAGTAATTTTGAAGACGGAAAAAAAAATCCAGGTACAAATTACTGTATAATATATGCATGGCTTTATTAAATAAAGATAGGTTGACATATTTTATGTACTGGTACAAACCAGCCTGCAAGGAGGATACAATGTGAACTAGTACAATAAGTAGTATTGTTTCATATCAGCCTCTGAGGCTAAATCTGACAGACCGGCCTGGAAGGAGGTTAAGAAAGTAATGAATCTTATCAGCACTTCAGGAATCTGGCTTACTTTTTGACTCAGACCGGCCTTGGAGGCATGATAGACCACATGGAGGCTGGAAAACATGAACATACTGAGAACCAGTAATGGAGCTATAACTTGACAAATATAATACACACAAAATACACAATGCTTGGAGGAAGCACGTCCTAACGTCTCGCCCTGAGAAAGACATGGCGGCTGTGTTATTTGTTCAATAAGAAATAAAAACGAGAGAGAGTGCTCTATTTGAGAATCTCTTTCACATGTTAGAGGATGAGATTAAAACAAATTATACCAAATCATATTATCACTGCTTGATGAAATAAAAAATGACCTGGAACCTCAGACCAAGAGGAGTCATGCCATAACCGCAGTGACAAAACTTGTGGTAACCCTCATCTAAACATCAGTGAGCGAATTCTCCATCCAAAAGAAAGCTCGCCAACATTAGATGTTTTGGCTCTCTCGTCCCTTTGGTATTCTTTGGTATGAAGCCATCGTGAGCCAGCGTGAGTGTTACTGATGTCACGGGTGATTTCTGGATATTGTAGTTCAACATTTTCAAATAGTTACCTCTCTTGGGTTGCCTAGGTGACTCTTATTGAGTCACTGTTTAAATTTAATTGTCTTGAAAATTACAATACATACATTACATACAGTATATATCTATATCTATATATATATTTTGTTGTATGGGTTTTCCCCGGGTGCTCCTGTTTCCTCCCACATTCCAAACACATGCAAGACAGGTGGATTGCAGACTCTACATTGGCCATGCATGTGGTAAGCATGTGGGTGTAAGTCTCTCTCTGTCTGTGTTGACCCTGCAATAGACAGGTGACCTGTCCAGGGTGCCTCCTTGCCTTTTGCCAAATTCATTCTGGGATAGGCTTTGGTAAAAATGTTACATAATGTTTATTTTCCAGAATATTGATGATGGATGACACATTTAGAAATGAAACTTCCAAGTTATTGCATTAAATGAAACAAATGATTTGCTTGACATTCTTGACCAACAGAGGGCACTACAACATAATTTAGTATTAACCAAAAGAAAAAGGGTTTATAGGGGTGGAGAGAAAGCTAAGTCTGTCCAAAGAGAGATGCAGAAGCTTTTTGAAGGTCAAAGGCTGAGAAGGGTGAACTGGTGTAGTGCCAAGAGCATTTTTGTGCTTAGATGTGCCACAGCTTGAAATGATAGAAATCTTCAGTTAATTTGATGCAGTCTCTGCATTTCCCTGTTATATCATGTTGATTAGTGGTACATAACTGGACACTGACTCATAGATACAATACCTAGTGTTGATGTAATATGTTTGGTGTTTGAGTCCGTGTGAACATATATGGAAAGCACAGGGCATTTAGTTTTAGTGAGGTCTGTTTTCGCTGACTTGACACTATCCAATAGAGCTGCCATTCTATAGCCTGTATGAACACTTATGCCACTGCTATAGGTAAAGTGGACTTTACCAAGAGTGTAAACATGCTCCTTGGTTGGTATGTTTTTGTGTGTATAATCATCCACTATTATCTTTTAGCCTGAAATTTACCCAGCTATAAGGAATTATTTCATCAGGAAACAGGAAACTCCATATTTAATGGAATGATTTCACTGAGTATTTTGATATCTTTTTTTGTTGTTCTGTCTCCCCTAACTTATTGATATTATTCTAGCTTTTACTCAGCTTTTACTCAATTTACTCAGCTTGTGTACTAATGTCCATTTGCTTCAGGAAAAATGACTTTGAGGGCACTGATTGCTATACTGCATGCATGGTTTTCAAAACTGAGAGCACGGAAAGTGCAAACATTTCCAAAACTGAGTACAGATTTCCACATGAACTTTTCTGTTGATTTCACTCTGCTGTTCTGATGTAATATAGACTCAGACACTGTTAACTCCCATTTATGACCTTGTATTCTCAGTGAGAAGAGGATGTTAAGTGTCAAGTGATGATGATGATGTCTAGCTCAGGTGGAGGGGAATCAGGACAGAGTGAAAGAGTTTAAACTGTATTTTCAACCGGTTTGAAACAGAGACTAACTGTCACAAAGTAACCTTTTCTTTCTTTTTCAATAAAAACTACAAACAAGGCTGTGGCCACAAACTGGTTTTGATCATGATCTAAAGATGCATTCATGCATGGCATCCAATTAATCTTTTGCAGGTGCAGGTTTTCATCCATGACCCATGAATATTGACTATTCTCTCATGGTGTTTATTATTCTGTTTTACAGGGATATGCCATTGGCAAATAGAATAGTGAATCCAGTGTATTCACAGATTTTCTTCCTCTTTAACTGTCCTCATGGAGCAGACGCTGTAATTAGAATAGCACCTTGGTTAGTATTTTATTCAGTCTAAATATAGAGAACTATTGATTCCAGATTGATGACCCCAACCATTGGTTGAATGTATGTCAATAAAACCTATGTCAATGAAAGCCAGAGGGACACTCTGTCTAGCTGGCATTTGATTGACAATATGATAAAGGTTACTATAACTTTTTTATCCATACTCACTGGAGAGCTTTCCTTATTTGCCTCAGGCTGTTGCCATTTGTTTTAGGATAGGATTCAAAAGATAGCCAATCCAAAGGCCACCATTA
Source organism: Gephyroberyx darwinii (assembly GCA_900660455.1). NCBI lineage: Eukaryota > Metazoa > Chordata > Actinopteri > Trachichthyiformes > Trachichthyidae > Gephyroberyx > Gephyroberyx darwinii. The sequence goes on along the minus strand of CABFOQ010026225.1, from coordinate 14,834 downwards.
AGCTGCCTAAGAAATTAGTAAACTTTTCTTCCACAGGCAGTGAGTAATAAAGTTCAGCACTGCTTCCATTGCTAGGTGGAAAAATGAAGATAATGAATTCCATTTCTTCCATGATCCATTTTTGGCCTGGTCTTTATTTACTAATTTACCATGGAACAACTCCTGCGTCTTGATATTGTGAGGATGATCTCAGACAGACAATTGAATATACATGTTTGACCTCATTCTAAAGCTTTTCTGTTGAATTAAAGGAGACATTATGTTGCTGTGGGATATCTGAACGCTTACAGGGTAAGGAGCAGTTTCTCATGTTCAGGTTTCAGGGCTTTACGGAAACCAGAGTGGAGGGAAAGGAAGCAAGAAGGTAAGCGGGCTGAGGACCCACTAACCAATAGAGAGGGGAATTATACAGTGTATTCTCATGGTTTCCACTGTTTATGGGCTCATGCACATTCAATAGCATTTTAAGAGACATCCATTCACACAAGTATTTTTAAATTGGATCTTTATGTCATGCCAACTGTGCAGAACAGTGTAGGCTAGGAATGTGGAAGCCTGTGTGGAAGTCAAATGCAGCACACAGGCCGAGGATGGACAGGAGGAGGACCAAGAGCATCAGTCAGCATGCACCAGGTGAATGGTACACGGTACACAATAACTGCTGCAGACACGGCAAAGATGATTAAGGTCTAGAAGATAGGTGGGAAATAAATGATGCACACAGAAGATTATAATATATATGATAGCATAATATTTTACTGTCTTCCTCTTTTACTTATCATTTTAGAATGAAACTGTCAGATGACATTTGCACTTACATTTTAACAGTATAAGAAAGAAAGTTATTAACAAATGATATCTACTTTTAGGTAAAACACCTCAGTGCTCACTAAAACACAGCAGAACATAATTTAAGCAAAGATCTCAATGGGAATTGTTGTCACATCACTCAGAAACACTTTGTATGTATACTTTGTTTTTCATTAAGTACTTACACTGTGTGGTTGTATATCTGTAATACTTTGAACACACATTAAATAAAGTGCTTCTACGAGTATTTTTCAACTCTTAAAGCCAGGATTTGTTACTGTGTGGTCTCATTCAATTTAAGAGTGCACAAGCCGTCCACCAATAACAAGTACCGGTGTTCCCCCCCAGCTGTGGTGCTAATAGACATGATTCACTGTTATTTATGGTGTCCTGAGGCAATTCTAATTTTTAAATGTCAGATTGGCATTTTCGATGACACTGTTTATACAAAACAGCTAGAATTTATCTGTACACATGGAAAAATCTTTTTCAATGTATTGAATCATTCAGTGATTTAGCGTGTCTTTCTGAGGCGCTGTGATCCTTTAAGATATAGCAGGGCGTGTCATAATTGTGATAGGCATATTGATATTGAAAATGGAGATAGATAGCGGAATGGCTTAAGTAGTTGTTTGACATGTCTAAAAATATTAGGCTGATATGCACTATATAAATATATAATACTGTGCAAATGAAATCATTTTGCAATATTGCACGGCACTTGGCAACTACTAGTGGAATTTGTAGAATAACTGTATGTGTGTGTTAGTAAAAAGTTAAAAAAAAAAAGTGTTCTATATTAAACTCAATATACCCTAATTAGAAAGTAAATACATTAAAAGCTTTTGTCATTACATTTCTGTATTTTGAGCTTCACACTCACTTTTCAAAAACACAATGCGAGTGGTTCTTCCCACCAAAGCTCTGTCTTTTCTCTTTATATCTGAAGAATGTCAGAAACCTTCAGTAACACTGTAACTACCTGTTCACCAGCTTTCTATTTTGGAGCTATTCCTTTATAGAGCATCTTAACTTGTTGTGCTTTTTGAGTCCGTCGAGGATTGTTTGTGATATGTTTGTAGCTTGGAGTTCCATGAATGAGTCTGGTGGTTCGGGGAGGGATGGGGTCTGATGGGGTGGGGTCTCTGCTGTGAGTGGGCTGTGTCTATGCCATGAAAATGTATTGATGAGACCAAGTTTACTAGATGAGACCATAGACTTTCAGTCTCATAAAAACTTGTTTTTTGTTTGGTCATTTTTTCATTTTTTGCTGTAGTTGACTAGATCTCATGCCACATCATTTCACTGTTGTTCAATATGGCATGCAACATTGTGTTTTTGAATGAATATAGCTCAGTCAAAATAACTTAATAGTCGTGATGAACTGATAAATAATAAATAAGTAGGTATCAATCATATCTACTCAACCTGATTAACACTCTCATAGGTTTTATTGTCAGCCCAGTCTGCTGTGAGTTGTCAAACAATTGAATATTAGATAAGCTCTCAGGCGGTGTTGAAGTACTCTCCATTTTTTCCAAAGAAGAAGAAAGATTGTGCTGTACTAGGTTTGGTTAAAAGAGTTATTGATTATTGAGACATTGTTTCCCTTAAATGTGAGAAAATTGTTCATTAAAATGAGATTTTGAATTTGTACCTCAATATATTTTACTAATGCATAGTAGACTTCTCCAGCCATTGTTAATAGATATGATCTGTGTTACTACAGCTATGATGCAGCATGGAAAAATATCAGCTTTCTGGGAGAAGAAATGAGAGGTGGAATAAGTTATGCTAAGTTTCCATATCTAACAAACAAACAAAAGTAGTTTATTATTAGGTTGTAATAATATTATGGGCTACTGAATATATATATAGACACACAACCTTTGATTAAATATAAGTAATTGGTTTTTGTACTGTTTTTTTTTTGTTTTTTTTTACAGTAAAGAGACAGATGAAGAGTGACAAGCACATACTATACATCATATATAGCCACTCATTAATAACTGTGTCTCTCTCTATCAATTGCACAAGCTGAACCTAACAAGAGAAAGAAGAGGACAGAGACAAAGAGAGATGAGGAGAAGGAGAGAAATTAGAGGAGGCAAGAGAGAGACAGAAACAGATAAGACAGACAGCTCACCATGATATATCAGTGTAGGCCTGTTCAGACTGCTGTTCAAAGTGTTAACTATGCTGCTTCATTTAGACCGATGTAAGTTCATGTCAAAGTGCAAGTGCAACTCGTGTAACAAGTGTAACATTTTTACTCCCACTGCCTGGGAGTGGAAATGTTGCTAGTTACACTGTTCATTTTTTTGTATTTTAACATGCACTGATAAAATGCAATAGCCTTGACATTATAATTTTCAAATTTCCTATACAAAACACAACTCTATTTCTCAATATGTCAAAAACTTTCAATTCATTGACTGAAATCTACAACATTAAGAGTCACTATTCTAACATAAATAAACTAACTTCTAATGTGATAAACTAACTTCTAATGTGTGTTTTGTTATTTTTAATTTGTTCTAGCTTGGATTCATTGAACTCAAACTGTCCAATCCGACTCGAGTACTGAGGACTTGAGAGTCAACTCAGACATGACCTTGGTGATTTGGACTTGGACTCTGACTTGAACATTGAGGACTCGGTACTTGACTTGGACTCGAGGTTTGGTGACTCGACTACAGCACTACTCTCAGGTACCATATCATTACATAGAGCTGAGTATTATGTGCTCTGTAGAACTTCAACTCATTCACTGAATTAGCTATACTACAAAATAAGGTTAAAAGGATATCAATTTTGATCATTGGTTGTGCTTTTTGAAAAAACCTTAAAAAAAAAATTAAATACTGCACCAGATATATTAAGATAGATATATAAAGATACATTAAGGAGTTGTCTTTGCAGTTGAGATCAAAAGAAAGAAAAAATCATCCCACTTGAATTATCCCACAACTTCTCACTGATACTTTATAGGGTAGCCTAGACCGGCAATGTTGTGATTGACGATGCAGACCCATCTCCCACTTCCCATACCTGTATCACACCATGATCAGATCTCCTAATTCTCTCTCTCTCTCTCACTGATACTATTCCTCTACTATTCCGAGCCTAAACCGGCAAGATTATGGTTGACGACCTTGGCAGGCATTAGATGGTGAGGGTTAAAGGGAGTTGTAAAGTGGTGGCATAGAGGGGTGTGTTTCCAGGACGCTGGAATACACAGCCTTCTTGAGGTGTCGTTGGCCTAACTTAACGAAACATCGGTGAAGGAAGGTGCCCACTTGATAACCCCAATGACGTGCCGCATACCGCTGTTGGCTAGGCTAGGTAACTGGCGAATGGTGCCATCTGAGGAATGACTCTGTAGATCTATGATGGTGTAGCCTGATGTCTGCTATGGTGTCGCATCTGATGGTGGTTATATCACTCACTTGTTTTGTGTTTCTTCTTATCTGAATTGGGCTTCTACATGTGTTTACCTTGGATTATGGCACAAGGGATAATTCCCTTAATTCCCGTAATTCTCACCCAGGAGGTGACCAGACTGCACCGGTGTGGACCAGTATTGGAAGAGTAGATGAAACAAGATAATTGTTTGTAGGGCATTTGTGCCCAAGAAAATAGGTTGGGATTATGCAGGTGCCTCTTGTTAAAGAAAACAAAACTAATGCAGATTAAAATCAGAATTAGACATATTCGTGTAAAGATATAAATTTACATTTTTATTGTCAATAACACAGATTTCATTGTGCTACATTTACATCCTCCCTGATTCCTTTGTTCAGGGTTAGGGCCTGTCTGTGTTTGCACATGTATAGTTGATGTGTCTGATCTGATGAAATAGACAGAGTGAGAGAAAACTTCTGTGGACAGTTATTGAAAGTGGAGGTATGTTTGGACAGTATGAATTAATGATAATGATTACAAAGTCTGATGTAATTTAAAAGGCATTAAATGGCCTTTTAAATCCTACTTTACAGTACCTGTCTTGACTTCAGGGGGCACCATCCATTTCCCTTTCTTTCTTTCCTGGCTAAATGCCCTCAGAGCTCCTGTGGTCATTTAGTATTTATTCCTGTGGAATGACTTGAGCGCACACACACAGGCTTCTCTGAAGCGTTCTTTCCTGTTTTGTGCTTTGTTTATTTTAATGGGATGTTAATCTTAGTCCCTTTTTACTGGGTGCTTTGAAGGATCTTTTTTATTCCGCACATTGCTGGCCCCAAATGGCAATGAGAGGTGAATTTTGTGGACATCAATACATTGTTGGTGAGTCAAGGTTTTTTTATGGACTGAGCGCACACTCGCTGCTGTTTAGGATACACTTAACATTTTACTCTGAAGTTTGGATTTGTCACCAGTGACCATACCAACACCAGGGGCCTCATTTATAAAGTGGTGTTAACGGGGGTGAAATGTGCGTATGCATCTTTTACTGCAAACTTAGGGATTTATAAAGAAATTCTATGCGGTAAAAGGTGCGCACTTCTACGCATCCTTTCACCCATGCATAGAGCTCACCGCAAAGTTTTTCAGACACGGGAATCAGCGACGCCCAATGGGGAGATCACGAAATAAAGCTCAGTCCTCTTAAAAACATATTGTTATAAGTGTGCTTTCACAGGGTTTGTGGTCTGAACTC
>CABFOQ010026224.1:0-18522 GCA_900660455.1 Gephyroberyx darwinii | reverse complement strand
TTCTGCCTTACTTAGAGGTATTTAGAGATTCTTTAGGGGACTGGAGTTTCGGGGCATTCTTAATACGTAGCAAGGGGGTTGCATATCGTTTAACTCCATCCACACTTACTCTAGTGGTCCTTTTCTCCAGAAGTTCCAGAGCACACCAGCGCCTGCACTTCCTGCGCAGGATGAGGAGAGCCCACCTACCCCCGCCCATCCTCACTACATTCTACAGAAGCACCATAGAGAGCATCTTGACCAGCTGCATCTCTGTGTGGTGTGGAGGCTGCAGTGCCGCTGACTGGAAGAATGTGAGGAGAGTGGTGAGGACAGCGGAGAAAATCATTGGGACTTCTCTCCCCTCTATTCAGGACATCGCACCTAAACGCTGCATGTCCCGAGCCAGGAACATCATTAGTGACTCCTCACACCTCCACCATGGTCTGTTTTCCCTGCTGGCCTCTGGAAAGAGGTTCTGCAGCATTCGGTGCAGGACCACCAGGTTCTGTAACAGCTTTTTCCCCCAGGTCATCAGATTGCTGAACTCTAAATGAGCATTTTGCACTACTGTTAACACCACAGGTCACTTTCCACTACTGCACTTTATAATATCCTCGGTGTATATTTCTGATGTATATTTCTGCTGTTTTATTTTGTATATATTACAATATATTCTGCTGTTTATTTTAACATACTTGTAATATTTCACAATATATTTTATATATTTTACATATTTTTAATCCTGAGCTGAGCCTGTTGCAATGAAATTTCGTTCGACGTACACTTGTTGTATACTGAATGACAATAAAGTCTGTCTAAGTCTAAGTCTATAATTGTAACTGGTGTTTACCAAGGTGAAATATTACTTGTACCCACATGTGGCCTCTCTTCTTATCTGGTCCTGGAGCTCCTGCAGTCTTCTCTTCAGACTGTCGTTCTCTCTCTGAGTCCTGGCGGTTTTCTCCTGGTACTCTGACACCGTCTCCTTCACCACCTCCAGGACTTCATGCACCGCCACAGTCAGTAGCTTGGAAACACGGGCATTCAGACGCTCAAGCTTAGACATCCTGAAATGACAAACAACGCCACTGTTATGGAATGGTAATGCACTTGTTGCTATTTCAGTCAAAAATGAAGATGGACCAGTTATGCCTGTTCCAAATGCGCTCTCAACTCTGGAGGCTAAAGGGAGTGATCCAACCCTATACTACATTGGTGTACCTAATAATAAACTGGATACCATTCAATATAAGAACACATATGAATTGTGTGGCCAAGGACAGCTCAATTAGTATTTAACAACAAGAACAATTCTCTCCTAAACTTAGAAACTACATAAACAAGACTGTAATCTGTGATGTTATGCCTCTTAAACCTCTTCAACCGGGCTGTATATCAGTCTGACAGATTTGCTAGTGTGCATTGCCAATTCTTCTTTCGTTGTTGATCATGGCAGGCAACAGTGAAATGTTCACTGGACAAAATTGTACCAGGGGCTGCTAGCTAAAACTCAGTGACATTCCCCTTTAATGTTATAACGTTCAGCAGCACTTGTTAATGAATGGTCAACGTTACCTTCTTAGCGAAATTATTTCCCCAATATTCCTTTCAGTTTTACAATATATCACACACATGCTCATTGTCAACTTATTGTCAGTTAACTTAGTATACATAGGTCTTGAAGTACCTGCAGGCTAGTAGAGTAGTAACGTTAGCAGCCAGTGTATCGTGGATGGCTGTTGGACGGCTGTTGGATGGCTGACGAAGCTTGGTTAGGTAATTTCCGTACCTATCGCTTTCCCTTTAAACATCACAGTGGTCCGAAAGAAACCCGCCAGAGGGTTGGCGTACTAGCCGAACATTTACTTTTAATGAATGTGATGCGAGCTAAACTTTTGAAGCTACTGAAACGATTCGGAAATAACATTAGACAGCAGAAATTCGAACGCAGGATAGCGTTTTGTTTCCTCCGGACGCAGAATCTAAAACATCTTGAGTTGGTTTTCAAAATAAAAGCCCCGTCATTCATTTATACATTATTATAGAATTTGAATTTATCTGTATTTCTTCTGGCATTAACCATCTCTGGTAGGAGTACTCTTTTGTTACAGCCAATCAACCAATACATACTATAGCAATATGACAAAAAAAAAACTTAATTAGGATTTCCCTCTTTATTCAATTAGTCACAACAGTCACACATCAGTGATGGAAAGCCACTGGACAACAATACATAAATACATGTTAATTGTGAGACCTCTTAACATTATATACAAATAATACTGCATGTAAAGAAGAGGCTCATGCATACTGTATGAACTGTAAAGTGACAGTGACCTTAGATGCAGCAGTTATTCAAACCAATACAATATTTTACATCATCATGAACACCAAGAAAATTAGAGTAGCAGAGGTGTGCTTTGGAGTTAAAAATAGAGACCATAGCTCATAATTAAACCACTTGACATAAATTCAAGGAATCGGTTTCTTTCTTCACCTCACACTAAGACGCCTGCCTATATGGATTCTTTGATGTTTCTTGAGGTGACTTGACTGACTGAAAGTCTTGCCACATTGTTGACAGCCATAAGGCCTTTCACCAGTGTGGACCCTCTTGTGTTTCTGCAGGTTACCAGCGTGACTGAAGCATTTGCCACAATGCAGGCAGCAGTACGGCTTCTCCCCTGTATGGCAGCGTTCGTGGATCCGGAGATTCCCAATCCTGTTGAAGGTCTTCCCGCATACGACGCAGCTGTGGCTCTCGTCCTGTCTGTTCGCAGGACTAGGTCTCCTGATCCCTTGGACTAGCTCTGGGTGACACTCGAAAGGAAAGGAGTCTACGAAGGTGCTGAGACCATCTGCATTAATGTAGTGTACCAAGCCAGGCAGCCCTGGGTTGTCTGGAATGGGTTCAGGGACCCGGTCATTTTGTGCTGAACCAATCTCCGAATCTCCACATGTGAATAACGGGTTCTGGCTCTCATGTTCCCTTGAGGGCAAATATTCGAGTGGCTCAGGCTCGGTTTTGATCACTGGAAGAGTGGGGGAGCTCGAAATGCTACTAGGGATTGTGTCCGATTTCATTTGTCCCATGGAGTTGTCTTGGTCAGCCCCAGGTACCGAATGAGTCATGTAAACAGTCCACGCTGCGTTGGTGACATTCGAGAACTCGTCAGGCAGCTCTCCATGCTCAGCTAGTGTGATGCTGCACTCGCCAATTTCTGAGTCTGCTGTGCGGTTCAGCTCAACTGGGTTGCTTTCTTCCTTCTTAGACCCTTTCTTTTGTGTCTGGGTGAGCTTTGGCTTCTGTTGCTCATCATTTCCTGGTTTCAGCTCCTGCCCTGGATCATCTTGCGTGGTTTCGTCTTGCTTGGTTTGGGTCAAAGAGGCCGGGGAAAGAGCAGGCCTGTTACCTGTAAATGACAGAGTTAGTGTGATAGTCGGGTGAGTGAACTGTGATGATGAGGGGTTTCTACTATAAACAACCAACCAAAAACTTTTGATCTCCAGTGACATGAATCATCACTCTGTAGCCAAGAGACATTATTGCTCATCTATTACTGGTACATATCTACAAGTCAGCTCACCTCCACTATCCTCCCTCTTCATCTGGTCCTGGAGCTCCTGCAGTCTTCTCTTCAGACTGTCGTTCTCTCTCTGAGTCCTGGCGGTTTTCTCCTGGTACTCTGACACCGTCTCCTTCACCACCTCCAGGACCTCATGCACCGCCACAGCCAGTAGCTTGGCAACACGGGCACTCAAACGTTCAACTTTGGACATGATGTTTAGATTTCACATTCATGAAAAGGGTGGGAGGCTGCGTGACTAGGACGAAGTCGGCACACGGCGGAGAAATGGACGTTTGTTCAGTGGTCGGATGCCTGCTGACTAGCTCGCGATCCTGTCAGTGGAAACAGAGGAACCACAGCATGTGCTGTCCAGTGTTTGAAGACAGCAGTCAAAACGGGCTATCACACGTCAATCGATCGATACTCCGTCACACATTATCATGTTTTATTTCAGCAGCTGATAGTTGTCCAAAATCCCTGAAAAACGATCAATAGGTGGACTGTGATTCCCTTTGCGACATTTGTGAAAATGTCCTACTCCTGCTCCCGTAGTGTCCACGCAGTGCCTGCTGGTTATCTGTGTTCTGTTATTGGAGCGACTACTTGACTAACATTTATATAACCCTCAAATGATTAGGACAGAACAGGTGACTCGCAAAGTTTTGATAGAATACATTTAAATTAAGACGTTTTAATGCGAGATATGCTACACAATTACGTGTCTTTAGCGTGTACACCCCACTGGAGACTGAGGACACCTTTTTGAAAACAAATGAACCAACCAAAGCAAAATCAGTGGGCTTGAACGGCTATATACCTTTCTTTGATCGTAAAGGTGTAAGTTTTGGTCAGTACACCAAGGAAGACAAGCACTGTTGCATTATTTGCTTTATGTATTTCTTAACATACAGTGGTCAGTCCAATACCCTTAGTATTTTCTCTGTATTGAGACAGGAGAGAGGGTCCTGGTGGGGTTTTAGACCACCCCTGGGCACCATTTTGGCATTATTATAATAATAATAATAATAATAATAATAATAATAAATTATAAATAATAATAATAAACTTAGTATGTTGGCAGCAGTTGCAGGAGTGTCCCAAAGGTCAAAGGCTAAGATTCCTGTTGTCTACTGTGACCTGGGAACTGTATATGTTGTAGAAAGCTGGTATATATTTCATAGGGAAGACCTTTGTGGTGTAGGTCAGGAGATAGGTCATTCCTACTGGACAGTCCCCAGCCACCACACACTTGATGCTTTGCATTGTAATACCTTCCCTTCCACAAACACCTGACACACAAGCACAATGGACCACTTTTTCAGATGGAGTGGATTTTATTCTTGGATCATCAATTACCACTTCTGCAGCCTTTCCATAGCATGTAACAAACTTTCATATCCACTCTGGGAAGACCAATTGCAATGGACTATATGGATTTTGATAGGCGTGACCATGGGTTTAACACTTTCCAACATAATCAAGATCCAAACTAAATTGCCAAGACAGGCAGAGGGCTGTTTGTGGATCAAATAATCTAACTCACCAAGCAGCTCTCTTGTATCACTTGTGGTGGCCTGTCATGTAATTGACAAAGCCTAAAGAGAACTGTGAAGTAAGAAGTGGCTTATATGTAAGTATCTAAGAGACATTCCTTCAAAGGCTGCATCATGTTGAAACAAGTCACGTAAGGTTGGGCGGGAAAGAGAAATAACTTTTGGAATTTGGGGAATTGGCATGTACTCTTAAGTGTTTTGAAATACCCTTCTTCATCCCTGCTTAAAAGTGATGTCATGAGGCGGTGCAATGCTATTCGCTTAGTCATCTGGAGAAGGCTGGTTGCAGTTACACCAAACGTTCAAAGATGGAAATTGGGAAGAAAAGCATCGGCTGTGTCCATCTGTCCATCAAACTTGATATCTCGAGGCAAGAGTGTTACCTTCAAAAGGCATACGAAACTTTTAATATTGGATTCCACTCAAAGGATGTGGGGGAGGAACGAAATTTGGGTATTAATAAAGCTGTTGGAGGAACAAGCAATTTAGTTTGTTTTATTGGAAAAACAAAATCCAGATTTAATGGAAAAGGATTTGATCGGAATATACATGAGAAAGCAGAAGAATAGGCATATTTCATTGCGTGATGAATTATTTTCCATGTAACATTTCTCTACATGCTATTTGCTTTTCTAAATCGGACTGAGCTCGACTGATCGCTGCAATGAAAATAACCTCAAACTGGAAGAAACCTTGAGACCCGTTCTGAGCATCTTTTCATTAGCCTTTCATCCTTAAAATCAATACAGCCAGAAGGACACTGGACAGGCAGCTTTTCAAGTATCAATAACACAAAATGCATCACAAACATGAGAATAATCTTGTGTTTTCATCAATATAACAGCATGGCGAGACAGTAGCTTCTCAAGGTGCAGCCACACCGGCATCACAGATGAGTGAGCTGGTGTTTCTTAAAATTACTTGAGTGACTGAAACGTTTGCCGCACTGGCTGCAGCCGTACGGCCTCTCTCCTGTGTGGTAGCGCTGGTGTATTTTCAGGTAGCCCGACTGACTAAACCGCTTGCCACACACGGAGCAGCAGTATGGCTTTTCCCCCGTGTGGACCCTGTGGTGCTTCTTAAAGTCGCCGGCGTGTCTGAAGGCGCGGCCGCAGAGTGAGCAGCAGTAGCGCTGTTCTTTACCGACGTGTCTCTGGAATGTTCTCAAGCCGGCTCCACCGGAAGCCTTCTTGTTTGTCAGAATAGCATGTGGTTTTTCAGCTCCGACACTGTTTGCGGCGTATCTACTGGACAGCAGATAAGCAGCGTTGTTACCACTGGGCTCTTCTGTGCCATTTTGGTTCAGATCAAAGGATACCCTTGACCCAAAGAAGGGTCCCGAATTGGCTTGTAGAGGTTCTTGGTTTAGTGCACCCACAGATGTGCTGCTTGTCCCAGCAGCATCATAGAAATAGTTTGCGGTGTGGCTGGCATCCTCATCCAAGTCAGGTTCTTCTTTGATCTCATTTGATGTAAGGAGTGGATGAGAATCAGGGTGGGAGCCGTTTTCAGAGATTGCACCTGTCATGGCGGAGTTTACATGACTTGAAAATGGTGCCGACACTGCATCATGGATCTCTGCTTTAGGAGTTCTGGGGTTGTGTAAAGTACCGCCGCCTGAATTAGGTCTCTTTGTCCCTCTTGGGCTGAGGCAAGGGATAGTTAATGGTTGAGCTCTGATGGATGTTTCACAGTCGGGTTCTTTAGGTGGACCGGAGGAGAGGATTACTCCAATTTGCTCATCGGGGGGGATGAACTCATTGTCCTCTTTCAGCTGTTCTCTCTGTTTCTGCTGGATGGGACGCAGCTCCACCTGGGCACTCTGGGATGCAGGAGAAACGAATGGCACGACTCCTGCAAGTGACAAGGTGCAAAGAAGAAAAACAAATCAGTTTTCGGATCTACCAGAAAACATTTTTGGAGAGTAAAAACCCTTGGATCCAAAGTGGTGGTTGCAACCCTCTTACCACTGCTCTCCCTGTTCATCTGGTCCTGGAGCTCCTGCAGTCTTCTCTTCAGACTGTCGTTCTCTCTCTGAGTCCTGGCAGTTTTCTCCTGGTACTCCGACACCGTCTCCTTCACCATCTCCAGGACCTCATGCACCGCTATGGACAGCAGCTTTGCCACCCGGGCATTCAGGCGCTCAATTTTGGACATCCTCTTGATAAGACACACTAAATGATGAATGGTGATCACTGCATGAATCGAAGATTCACAGGAGCAACATGCTTTCCTCCAACATAACAGGCTTGCAAGGAGAATGCTTTAAACAGTTAGACTAGAACTCAAAGAAACTAGTAATCCTCTATTTGATAAGGACACTATACAAATACCACACCCAACTAACCTATATAATACCCTACAGGAATGTTGAAGAGATGCCATGGGAGGGGGAATAAAAGTACAAGGACACTATACACTCTTGAATCACAGACGCACTACAAAGGCCCTATAGTAATATTATTGCTTTTTCCTTTAGGATGCTTAACAAAACGCACACCAGCTTACCTTAAAAGTGACGCATTTCCGTTAAACACCGTTGACGTCGCGGGCCTTTGCATCTGGCAGGCTGCTGCTAAGTGGAGATAATGAATCACGGCTAATGTTACGGTGATCCGTTGGGAAATTGCCGTTGTTTACAGTGTATACACGTGTGCATGTATGCGCATTCACGCTGAGGGCTTGTTATCCAGGGGCATCGCAGACTGCGTCCATTTGGCAGCTAAGGTTATAGTTTTTCCGTGCGATTAAACGACAAAACAAGACTTCTTTGGTAGTCAGAGGTATTGAGAAGTGGCTATGGTTCAACCGTATCGCCTACATCACCACAACACATTCCCATAGAGGAGCTGCTTCTTCTTCTTGGGTTTTTAGAGGGTTGGCTTCCCAGCGTTAAGCACATTACCGCCACCCACTGCTCCGGAGTGTGCACCAATTTTTTTTTAAAACTAAATCCTAAACATCAGCCCAGTTGAGTTACCAAACTCAAAAATATCGTTCAGTGTAAACTCACTCACTACTTTCTTAGTGAATAACGTCGTGTTCAACGGATTCCTCCTCCTGGCAGTAGTCACAAAATCCTGTAGGGCGTTTCCATAGGAACAGAATCAATATCACTGCCACTTCTCAATGGATCAAGGTAATGCTGCAAGATGGCTGCCATAGAATGATGTTGTAGTCATGGCTAACATCAGGATGTTAAGCTAAAGGATGCCATTGCCATAGTAACAAGTGATGTACCTGGAATCTCCAGCACTGACAACATTATCCAACAGGCTGTGGAAGCCATCTTGAGGTGGAGCAGCCAAATAACCATTCAAGAGTGCTGATTTGATATAGGTATGGCCAATCTATTAACTCTAGTTCTGTGGGTGTTTCCCAGTAAGTTTTAAAGTATTATTCAGTCTGCTAAACCTTAATCTTACTCCTTAATCTCCTCTCTCCTATTCCTACCTACAGTCAAGTTATCTCCATGAGTTGCACTGACTAACTAGTGATGAGTTTACTACCTACCCACTTTCCCCAAAATTGCTAATATAACTCTAGATCAGCCTTGAATTGCAAATACACACAACACAGGTTTTTAATGTTTTGCTGCCATCTAGTGTCCTGGGGAGGTTTGTGTATTCAAAACATCCCTACATTTGCTCGCTCTCGTTCTTCGGTTTATTTTGCTTTGTAAATCACCAAGAACAGTACAAATCTCAGAGTAGACCAAGCTGATGATAGCTTAGGTAGACAGGTTTAAACAATATATCGCAACTTGCCATTACAGCAGCAGATTGCATTCACACAAACATAAAAAGTGCTTAGTTTTCATTACAAGTGTTATATAATTCAATCTTTTTTTCCCCAAATACAAGTTAAAAGAAGTTGCTGTAAGATTGTTACAAAAATGGCAAAAAATAAACTTCAATACATACAAGCCATGAACTTACATACATGCATTCCTTTGGTCCTTTTACCCATCACCTTAAAATGGGAAAACCTTATCCTTGAACATAAAGTGACAGTCTCATCTTCATGGCTGTCCCTCTAGTGCTGATTCCTCAAACAGACTGAGCAGGTTCTTTGGTTCAAAGTTGAGCCGGGGTAAGGCCTCCTCCGCTTGGACCCAGTTGCGGCCGCGCCTCTGCGAGGACTTGGATGCAGAAAGTCGGCTCTGCGTGGAGCGTTCGGTCAGGCTGAGTGTGTGAGCCTCTGTGTGTATGGGACTCAGACTGGGGGTCAATGTGTGGCAGGAACCATTTGAGTGGATGCTGGAGGGGGTGTGTGCCAAGCTATGTGAGGGCCAGTCGGCAAGACCTGAGTGAGTGGGTGTGTGGGCAGGACTGAGTTGTTGGTGTGCCGGTGAACCTGGGAGAGGAGTGGAGGTGCTTCCCACAGACAGTCTGGATTTGACCCTGTTGAATACGGGAATGTAAACATTTAAGTTGGGAAATTAATAGAAATGACCATCAATGCTAGTTTCAAGTTCAAACAATGGAAATGTCCCGCAGCCCTTTCTCTACTTGTGTCTATGAACATTATTTCTACAAGAAAAACAAATATATATATCATAACATATTTAAGTTAGAGAGAGCTGCATGAATCCAAGTTATAAATTAATCTGATTTTGAAGGGTGGTATCTTGCTCAAGGACACTTCAGCAGCTATGGCCACACAGGGAGCCGACACAAGGCCATCCTCACTAACCACTAAGTCATCCTGCCACCACCAATTCTCTGTCATCATACAGACATGTTCTATTACCTACCTGTGTGAGAATGTGGGGGAGAGCTCTGGGTCCATTGGATCCACCAGAAACACTGCATCGTCCTCTGGGCTGCCTGGGTCAGCATGCATGACGCTGAGGGGCAGCGTGAAGTCCCTCTCCCAGCTGTCCTTAGGAGGAGTGCAGGGCACCGGGGCCTTCCAATGAGGGAGGAACGGCAAGTGAAGGGAAGAGAGGAGCCTCCATCCAAAACACACTACAAACTATGAGAAAAAGGTAAAAAAGCAAGGCAAATCATTTATAAAAAAAATGTGACACCAGTAACTTTTATATCATTTTTCATTGTGACCAAACCTTCAAAGTTGAGACCATGATTATTATACTTTGATTTTCATACATGTCTTTCAAGGAAATGCGGAACCTGCAAAAGTTATTCTTCAACAGTTCCAGAGCATTTATTAGTCTCAGTTTACCTGGCAGAAGGAGGCCAGTGTGAGCATGGCCTCATTGAGGAGGAGGGAGATGCGCCTCCTCCACCCGTGTCTCCTAACGGAGGGGATGGAAAGGAGCTCATTGACAGTGGCTCTCTTAGATGGCTCTGGGGCCAGCATCATCCGCAGTACTGTCTGCAGCTCACTTGAGAGGGCTGCAAATACACATCATAATAATAACAAAATAAGTCATGTGACTATAGAGAAAAACCTGACAATTTCAGCAGATTTAAATGAAACTTGATATTACCGTTGGTAAACTCTGAAGGGAGGTAGCCGTTTCTGAGCTGCTGCCAGCCCTCTCCACCATTGGGGACCTCAATATTGCATGCAAGCTCCAGAATAGATACACCCAGACTATGTGACAATGATTAGACAATAGTTAGGCACATCACAGAAATCAAATCATTATGGTTTCACAATGTCCGTATCATTTACTTTTCTCATTCACGCTGTCCGAGAAGTATTCTTATTCAGGATGCTCGACAAATACCTGAAAACATCGGCAGCAGGTCCGTACTCCCCCCTGAGCAGCTCAGGGGCCATGTATCTGGGATCTCCCTCCTGGAGATCCTCCTTCCCCTTCTCTGTAGGGTCTGTGTCCTTCTGCGGGAGCTCAAGCAGCAGCCCAAAGTCCCCCAGCTTGAGACGGCCAGAGTGAGTGATAAAGACATTGGCAGGCTTGAGGTCCAGATGCATGAAGCCATGGGAGTGCAGGTGTTGCAGTGCTGAGAGAAGGTCGCACAGGTAGGCCCACGCTACAGGCTCGTCTGGATCAGAAAGTTTCGGAACAAAGAAATCAAAGTCAGTGACAACCTAGACATCTTCAAAGAGTGCCTGGGGATTTGAGATCCAACTGGAGGGAAATGCATAGCACAGTAGAAGTATCCAAATATCAACATCAATGCAACAAAACACCTATTGTCCCTTTCTGACTGACCTGGGCTAGGAGGCTGGTTCTCAGCATGGAGCAGCAAGCTAGAGCAACACAGCTCTGTCTGAATGTAAAGACGGCCACACTCCTCCCAGGCTGCCACAAAGCCCAGGATGTGGGGGTGGGGACACAGGAGCTCGTGGTTCCTGGCCTCCCTCACGCTCCGGTTCCGCTCACTGTTGCCCCTGAAGCGATGGACAGAGCGCTTGACTGCATAGTGGTGGCCATCCTCGTGGCTCAGCACCTACAAAAATGAAAATACAGAGCATGTTGAGGTCTCCCCTTCCTATTCAGGGATCTGCATAGCAATGGTCTTGATCACAGTGAGAAAAGAAGTCTACACAAGCCAATATCCAGGTCTGTTTAAACACAATTAATGTCTCTCACACAACATTTCTTGTCAGTCTCACCTTGTAGACCTCTCCAAAGGAGCCCCTCCCCAGCAGGCCCAAATTAGTGAAGCACTGACTGAAGTAGGACTGCTGCTTGCTGCAGTCATATAGGGAGGTTGGAGGGGGAGACTTGATGAGGGATTGAGAGAGGGGTTTCCAGGGGGATGGATGCTGGGGGAACACTCTACTCAGAGGAGGGCACCCCTTGGAGGATGGGCGTGGGGGCAGAGAATGGGAGAGCCAGGCAGGGGAAGAGAAGGATGAGGTGGATGTGGAGGATGAGGAGAAAGGCAGGCGTCGCTTTTTGAGGGAGAAGGATTGCTCTGCATGGGAGAAGTGGACTGGAAGAGGGAGAGGCGTCATGGACACTGTGGTTTCCACTGCCACTGACATGATACGGAGATTGTCTTTTGTTGAATCGAGTTGGCTGATAAGTAGTGACCAATTCTTGTTTGTAGGTCGTGAGCTGCAACATTCAAAAGAAAAGTATCACAGACTGCAGTACCAGCAATTTTGCCTGAGGGTTAATGTAGAGAAATAGGAATGCATCAAAAGTGTTGGTTAAACCAGTAAGTATTAAAGTCTTGACTGATACAGCGTACCAATGCCATCCATAACTTTTGCCAACCAGTAAAGCAGAGTATTGTTCTCTGCTTTACCTGGTATCAGCCCAGTATTTAATACCAGTATCAGTACATCCCAATGAGACACTTCTGACCTGAGAGGGCCATAGTAGCATTATGCCAGTCAGCTCAATTTAACTAAAACAAGATACTGTACCTCAAATCCTGCCTGATTTGACCAAATCAAAACACAACACTTGACCATAACTTTTCCAAAACCTCAACTCAAGGCTCCTAATCCAAATAAGAAACCTGAAACTGCTTCTGTTTAAAATAAGTATTATGTTAACATTCAAATGAGCTCCATTTCATTGCAGAGGTATTAGTTACGAGCCAGGAAATGTTTGCATAGCCCTGTATTATGACCCGTGGTACTGACACCGTGTCTATCAAAATCAATTTCCTATTCTTTATAAATAGAGCAACTCCAAGATCAGAGTTGATTAATCCGAACTATCCAAGATAATGGAATTTACGTCCGCTTTATTTTAGAGTGCATTTCCCTTTAAAGGGTAAATCAGCTGCGTTGAAGTGAAACGCCAATCATAAGCGCAAGAAAACTGCTTTTAGAATCCTGCACTACTCTGGCAACTCACTTAACGTTAGCTACATTTGCCGAACAACAGGTTTCTGTTAGCTTCATGTTGGTGTTAGCTAGAGGAGTTAGTGTGTTAAGAGGTGAAAATTAACGCGCTGAATGTAGGTCATCTGACAAAACACTCCGTTTGGCTGCGTGTAATAAAAATATACTGTATCTGCAATATGAATTTCACTTACCCAGCTGGTTTAGTTTCAGTTCATGTCACTTCAAACACTGGCATTCAAGACACATGCTTAACTTGCGCTGACACAAATGACAGTAATATTCACAAAAACAAATCTTAGGCTAACGTTAACGGACTATGGGCGGACCCGATCAAGAACATACTAGCTTGACCTAGCTAGCTATCTTGTACTGACATACAGCCCAATCATACTGTAACTTCTGTTGTTTAGTGTTGTTGGGCAGAAATCAAGTATTAGGCCGACCATAAACGCTGGGTAGCGATAGTCTTCGGGAAACTGACAAATTCCACCTAGCTAACCATGTTAAGAGCGCCACTCACTGTACCGAATCCAAACCAAAGTAACTCACATACTCTTCAAATGTGTACTCACTCGCGCCAAATTCTGAAAAAAACATGCGCATTGCTGCGTATCTGTCCTTCGTGAATACGTCATTCTTATCTTGATTGCGAAATGTGCGCAGGCGCTGCACAGTCTTGGGGTTCTGGTACACAACATAGGGCTGGCGCAACTGGCTAGCTAGCTAAACACTTGAAATGGTAAGTTTCGAAGATTTTTTTTCTTGGATTCATTTCCAGAACTAAGACGCGAGTTAACATTGAACAATTTCTTCAAAAAGATGAATGATTTAATGCCAAGCGACGCTATCGGTTGCCGGATTGTTAACGTCAGCCGATGTTTGCTAGCCAGCTAAGTTAGCTAGCTTCACCTGCCTCCCTGTAACGAGAGGTGGTAACGTTAGTTAGCAAGTCAGATAGGTAGCCTCCAGGCTAACCTTGAAAGCGATGTAATGTGCCTTAGCCAACTAACCCATTTAGTGAGGTAACGACAATTAATTTAACTGTCAGGTCTATTTTTGGTGACTTTAAAAATCACAAGGCTGTTTCTAAAGAGCTAAATTAATGTTAGCTCAAAGCTACGTCTGCATGCCATCGAGTAATGTTAACGTTAACTTAGTGTTTCTGTTGACTAAAAAACTTGACTGCAAAACAGCCAGCTATACCTCAGCTATATTAAAATGTCCCGTCAGGACTTATTGTCTTATAGCTATTACTTTCAGTACCCTATACGTGTCTTGTTACACATTTTAAGATACCTGAGGTATTTAGCTGGCTGCTTTTACACTTTACACCAAATTAACGAGTTGCCTTGGTTTGCCTTGGTTTGTTTCTTTTAGAACAAACTGGGGTTGTTGGCAGTTAATCTCTTTATGAATTATTGAATAGGCCAGAGAACTATCTTGTTTGATCTAGGCCTGAAAGTACCACTTCTCTGCATAGCATAAATGGAACTAATACCAAGCCCCTACCTTTCAGGACGTATTCTTAATGATCCGGCGTCAGAAGACCACAATCTTCACAGATGCCAAGGAGTCCACCACTGTGTATGAGCTTAAGCGTATTGTTGAAGGAATTCTCAAGAGAGCGCCTGAAGAACAGCGACTCTACAAAGTGAGTTAAGGTCCATATATGATGTCACTACCACCTAATTTTATGGGTAGTGAGTCCTGATGAGTTTGATTACTGGCAACATAATATTTAAGAATCTACAGGTATAGGTGATAATATTGGAAAAGCAACGTTATCATGGATTTCATCATACTTAATTGACAACAGTGGCATGGCACTTGTCTCTCTCCAGGTTGAACACATGCTGTTTTTTTGCCCAAAGTCAGAGTATGTCCACACTAAGCCAGGTAAATTTGAAAACAACGTTTTCGGGTCTAGCGTTTTGAAAAGCTCGCCGTCCACACTAGACCACCAAAAACGCACACCTCCTTCCATGGGCATGTGCACACCACTCACTCACAGCTGGATCAAGTGACAGTCAAGCAGTGAAAGTCTCCGTTTTCGCCCTCCACACTACAACGGGGGCCAGCGTTTTCAATTTTTTCCACTTGGGAGAGCGTTTTCGAAAAGCTCCGTTTTGCGGGGGTAAAAATGCCACCCTAGTGTGGACGGTAGGCCAAAATGGAGAGATAAGTATGTGGTTTCAAATTTACCTGGCTTTGTGTGGACGTAGCCTCAGTCCCCTGGCTACATCTCCACTGAACCAAGACACATACATTCATGAGGCCATTTTTAAAAAATATTTCTGTGACATTATTTTCAACTCCTGTTCTCCAGGATGACCAATTGCTAGAGGACAGCAAAACTCTTGGTGACTGCGGGTTCACCAACCAGACTGCCAGACCTCAGGCCCCGGCTACAGTTGGTCTGGCTTTCCGCATCAATGGTACGTTCAGCCCATGTAATTTCTGTGCCTCTAATGATCAGGGATTTGATTTTGATTTTTTTTCAGGGTATGACCATGTCACTGTGTCTTTGGACACAACACTGGGCTGTCTTCCCAATTGTTCCCTGCTTTTTGAGTTGTCCTGATTGCTGATTATTTGTTCTGTTATATTGGCGATTGCCAATATTATTCACATGATGTACAATAACCGTTTGTGCCGTTGTAGTCACTTCTGCACAAATTTCGTGTAGGCCATCAAGTTTTGTAATGCAGTGCTGTGAGAGGTAACTACATACATCAACTGATTCTGGTCTGATAATGTTGCTCTTCTTGCTCATCCATAAGGCCATATGCCATGAACGGTCATTTAATAAATCTCAGTGGTTCCAGAGAAACTAGTTCACATGTATACAAATTCACCATGGATGTTGGACTTAAATTACCCAACTTAAAGGTCACGTTTGCTCTTGCATCTTCTCACCTATGAGTTAACAATAACCAGTCTAGGTTTGACTGTTAGCCTGTCAGGCTCAAATTTAGGCAACAACTCAGGGAGCCAATGCATGTACACCAGCAAGACTTGCCACAAGGAACGCTCACTGCACCAGCTGCGTTACACTCAAGGCCCATTTTAGCCAGGTGCTGTCATGACAGCTAATGTTTCTTGTTTCCTCTGCTCTTCAGATGAGATGTTTGAGCAGCTGCAGATCGAGGCCTTCTCCAGCCCCCCTGAGCTCCCTGATGTTATGAAGCCCCAAGACTCTGGTAGCACTACCAACGAACAGGCTGTGCAGTGATCAGAGGGAGAGGAAAGGAGCAATGGAGGGAATGATGGAAGTGTGTGTGTGTGGGGGGGGTGGATTAACAGCAATGGAGAAGTAGCGGGGTGGAGGAAAAGTAACATAATTGCAGTCGATGGATGGGGACATTATAGGTAACCAAGCCTATCCATGTTACCTTCATGCTATCATCCCAACATTCCCCCCCAATGTGCTTCGCAAATCCTTTTCTTTCTGGTAACCCTCCTTGATCTCCACGTCACATTTGGCTCTGCTCCTTTACTTTGCTCATACGCACCATCTGGCTCAAAGTTTGGAAATGAGTGATGATGGCTGGTTTCGAGAATATGACTGTGTGTGTGTGACTTATACTATTATAATTATTATCATTATTATTTTGGACAAGGTGGAGGGGTAGTTGTGTGTCACAGCGCTCTGGAAGTAACATGCATGGGTAAGGAGTCCGGTGTCTGAATCTACAAAGTGCATGAACAAATTCTATTGTAAAACACAGAAAACGGACAAAGGCGTTATTTTCCCAGAATCAGATAAACCTTCAGTTTAAATGACAAACTATATATTCCCACTGATAACTTCCTTGGTCCGGTTCCTCCAGTTTTGTTGTACATTTCCGAATTGATCTCAGTCACCTCATTTAAATCTGGAAGGACTGCTGATTCTCTACACTGTAAACAGTCTGTGTTCCAGCTTTTTGTCATTTTGTCTCTTCAGCATGGACAAAGCAGTACATTTTTACTTTTCAGTCCTTTGTTGTATGTTTCATGCACTGAGACCAAAGGCAGGTACCTCTTGGACAAAGGAGGAATGGTTGGTGGGAAGACATTTGTCTGTGACGTATTAACAAGAGGATACTGTCATGGTGTTCAACAGTTTTGAAAAGTCATGCATCACCTCATGTCACCAACACCAATGTGGGACATTGCACCTTCCCCCCCAATTACATACAAGTAGCCTGTAACTGTGAGCTTAATTAAAGTTTTTTTTTTCTTTTTTACATTGCTGGCTGTTTTCATTCTTAACAGTATGTTTGCCTCAACATTATGTGAAGAAATACAGAATTCCAGGAGTCAGTGAAAGCCTCATTCGGTTATGGGTATTTATTAGTGGTACAGTGAAAAAAATGTATGTACAAAGTTCTTGTTAATATAGAAACATTCAGGAGTGTGGGATTTGGGAATTAAATTATTATTCCTGGATGGAGTTTGACATGTCTGCTCAAATGTGCTCTCTACCAGTTTACTATCAACGGAGGTGTTGCCCTCTCAGGCTGTATTTTCTATGAAGCACACTAACAAATCTATATTTTCCCACATTCTCTTGCTACTTCACACGCGCGTCGTTGCAGCACAGTGGAGTTCGGCGTTCGCCGCAGAAATCCCTAATTTTCTATCCCAAATATGGACTAGGAATGTCGAGGATGACGTCGCTCGTCCGGGGAATGCGGGCTTTGTAACCACATTTATTGAACTACGCCTTCTCCGGTCTGAGGTCCTGCTAGGCGTTACACAGGAAGAGAGTCGAAGAGGAAAAAGAAACGGGACGCCCTCCTCTTCCTCCTCCTCCTCCTCCTCCTCCTCTCTTGGCGGATAACGGTGCCCAAGAAGTTATTCAGGACCAGCGCAGACAATAGCACCCTTACCGAGACGGTCTATCTCGCGGGCTTTGAGAACATCCTATACAACTTAATGCCGCCTATGTTCACGTTGCCCCGTATCAAGAGGAAAACGCTCCTTTGAGACGGTATCATGGATGATTTGGGTATGTATTCAGAGGCAGGGTAACTACATGTTGGGATATCTAAAGGGGATCTCTGGAAAGGGGTGGAGTGCTCGGCAGAGGAAGGGATATAATGTTTATTCTGGCTATCAGTAGCGTACATTATTGCTGGCGCACTTAAAGAGGAAATACACGGTAATGTAGGGAGGAATATTATCTCGTGATGATGATTGTAGTAAACCAATGACATCAATCCTTAGAGAGTATTTTTCTTGCCTGTGTTTTTTTTTCTTGTATGTCTTAGGATACCTGGTTTAAAAGCTGGTTACAGCAATAAACCAATTTACTGTAATGCTGATAATCTGATGCATCTGCTTTCTTTACACCCTCATGAGATTTAGACAAGGCTTTATTTGGAGGTGTGTGTTTTACCTCTCCAAAGAACCACACATACTCACACACCAGGAAGAACTGTTGCTTCAGTGTATCTTGCCACACCGGCATTGAGTGTTTCATGCATACACTGCAAATTCAATCAATCCTTGTAAATTAGATCTGAGGAGATCCACAGCGGGCCTTCCCTCACCCATTAGTATTGACAAGTCAGGGGATGGAGAGAAACCCACATAAGTGTCTTCCATTTTGGAGGCTAGAGATTATCAAAGAGGATTGTAGCCACCATCAGGGAACATGATTGGCTCTGCCCACCAAAGGTTAATTAGTGAAT
>CABFOQ010026221.1:0-13771 GCA_900660455.1 Gephyroberyx darwinii | reverse complement strand
CCAGTCCCCACATCACTTTAGCAAGTCACATCATCAGATCTCCAAACTTGCCTGCTAGAATTCAAATCTGACCAGTGTTTTTTTTTTTTTGTGATAGCTTTGGGAGCAGTTTGATACTTGTCATGAGAGAAAGTGAGTGTTTGAGACAGCTAGTCTGTCTGTCTGTGATTTAAATCAGACAAATCAATTTCTTCTAACAGGAACAGAGCTTTTTCCCCCTCTCCAATGAGCTACAATGGAGGAGCTGAACACAGGAAACCGTTCCCACTGATTGGCCTGCTTCTACAGAAAGCTGTCTTTTTGAATAGGCAGTGCTGCAAAACATAATGCATGGATATTGTGATGCACAATACAAGTAGTTCTCTGAATGAGTGAGTGTGTGAGTGACGATAGTGTAATTATACGAAATTGTCACATATTCTAGATGCTAATATGCAGGGTACGATTTGTGAAAAAATCAGAGGGGGGGATGTTTTTGAAACGTTTTTATTCATGAAAATAAATCACAAACCACAGTGGGCATATAGACTATGAAGCCTGTTAGGATATTTCTTGAAGCTGTTAAAGTAACATTTATAGAATAATTATGAACTTTAATAAAACAATTACGGAACTTGAACTTAACACCTGCATTTGCAGGAATATTTTAATCTATTTTTTAAAATTTAATTAATCAAGTAGCATGATGTTTTCACTCTCATGCCTTGGCCTTTCCTCATGTGGACACATAGGGGATGCGATCATACACAACAAAACAAAAGGTTAAATGCTAATTTAACATGCCAGAATTAAATCCCCATTTCAGTGCCATGGATAGCGCCACTCGGCCAGGCATGCCATAAC
This sequence comes from Gephyroberyx darwinii, assembly GCA_900660455.1. Lineage (NCBI taxonomy): Eukaryota > Metazoa > Chordata > Actinopteri > Trachichthyiformes > Trachichthyidae > Gephyroberyx > Gephyroberyx darwinii. The sequence continues at coordinate 12,928 of CABFOQ010026221.1, read as the reverse complement.
ACTTATTTATAAACTTCAATATAGAAAATAATCACACAACATGCACAACATGCTGTCAACATGAAAATGAATAGGCTACAGTATATGCCTACTTGTCAGCCGTGCATGGATCAAGGCCATTGGAACCAGGATCATCACGTAGCCTAGATGCGGTCCCATCTCTATTGTCACACGAGCGTGAGTGCTGACAGTGAAAGTCCTTTTCTGATTTTATTGTTGTTTGCACTTTAGACTGTTGTCGCTTACTTATATATATTTTTAAATTACATATCAGTAATATGGATTGCTAGTTCTCGGTTTGTGAGTTTTGTAGCAAACGTGGAATAAATGGGAAATCAGTAATAGATTTAAATATACTTAAATGGGGTAAAATGGGCATTCCTCAAATCAGCATGGCCAGTGCTTCATGAATACACAACTCGTCGAGCAGTTAGCTAATTTTTCTACAACATTTTTCAGATTTTAGAATTCAACCGATTTTTTAACTAAATTTGCTTTTATTTCTGCTTCTAAAATCTCAGTTGTGTGACCAGTTATTTGTTGTGAAATTGTTTATCAGCAGCAGGGGACTGGAGGAACTCCAACAATTGCAAGACGACTGTCTTTGAATGAAGACAAGATTAATCATAATTTATAAACGCAAAAGAAACAAAGAGTGTAAAATAATGCAGTTTCAAAATAAAGCGCACTGAGAAAAAATAAATAACAATAACTTTAATTCAGCACTTATGGGTCCCAACTCACAATGGAGGGGAAGAAAACGGTACATCAGACCAATCAAGTCTGATTATGTTATCTCTTTAACACCTTGACCCCCAGATGTACTTTGTGTTCCCATAACTCAGACGGTGAACAAGAAGAGACTGAAAATAAAAGGAAACAGAAAGGTTGATATCGACCTAAACTGTCGGTCAAACCCTAAAATTCTATGCAGTTTAGTGCATCAGACCAATTAAGTCTGACAATAATGTCTTTTTAAAACCTTTAACCCAAGAAGGCAAGGAAAGGAAAGGAAAAGGAAAGGAAATTAGAAAGATTATCAGCCCAAACTAGTCAAACCCTAAAAAAAGAGTTTAGTGCCAGCATGAATTGCATACATGTGGTTTTCTAATGCTCATATTGAACCCTCAAATAAAAAAAAAGATTTTGTAAGGTGAAGTTAGAAATTGAATGCAATCATTTGAAATTTAATCCGAAACCTCGAAGGCAGCCGCCATCTCAAGGGCTACCAACAATGGTCGCACCTCACTCTCCACTTAGTGAACCACAAGCCATGTGGCACTGTACCAGCCAATAATCAAGACTAATTCTCCCCACTTGGTGAAAGACTTGCAAATTTGTCATTTGTTTTATGTTAATGAACATAATATCAACTTGATAAATCAAACTAAAATTGTCTTGAAAGGTGAACATGTAGCCTAGTTAGCTGCCGGGTGTTGGTTAGGTTGGTTGGTTAACTTGCTAATGGCTAACTCAGGGAGCAAAAGTCTGTTATGCCCAGAGGTAGGTCTCAAAGAGCTCAATCTGAATTAAGAAAGCTGAATTTGATTTCAGAAAACTGCATTTGAAATTATAATTAAAGTATAGTATAAAGTATAATAATCACTGGCAATAGATAATTAACATTAAGAGAAGTAAATCTTGGTCTCGTGGCTAATTACATGGGTAGTCATGACCAGGACTTCTTAACTCCACTGACCTGTATTAGTATGCCATACATATAGAAAATACCATCATATTCAGGTTTGGTCCAACTGACACTGTGGTATAGATTATGACATTTTGGGCTTAATTTATCATAACATTGTCATTAACTACTGTTACTGTTGACAGGTGAACTACATACTGTGAAGGAAGTTCTACCAAAGACTGCAAAAGGCCAGTTATAAAAGGGAATCTGAATTAACTACAAATCAAAGTTTCAGCCACTCCAAGAAAGGGATGTAATGTTAAAGTTGTTGTGTGTGTTGGTTGGCTCTCAGGCTCTCTCAATGTCACAGCCCTGTGAGGCTCCAAATATAGAGCTGATTGGATTACAGTCATACAAAACAGTGCTGACTAGACTGGTCACTGGATACTCTCTTTCTATTGACAAGTATTTAAAATGGCCTCAGGGAAAACAAATGAGTGTGGTTGGCAAGCTCCTTACACACACACACACACACACACACACACACACACACACACACACACCTAACCCTAATACAAAATACAAAAATAAATGCAAAAAATTAATGTAAAGCATTGTAGTATAGAAGGGTAGGTCAAACAATCAAAATGTTAGAAAAAATTATTTAGAGCTGGAAAATGAGGACACAAGGTGAAACTCAATCAAAGATAGTTTCCAAAGTTGAATGAAAACAGGTAAAAGCAAGTTTTAAGGAGGAGTCTGGCTGCAGCATTCTGGACTAATTGCAGATATTGCAATGCGTTACAGTAGTTGAGGCGATATGTGATGAAAGCATGAGTACCCAGTGAGTTTTCAGGTTCTTGTTTGAAAGAAATGGTCTGATCTAATTTTCCCTAGATGTAAGAAACAGGATTGCACAACTGCTGTGATGTTTGTCTAAAGTGTCTGAAGTGTCTGAAATGTCTGGACCAATAATAATAAATTATGACTTTTCTGCATTTAGTTGTAAGAAGTTTTGAGCATTCCTGGAGGGTGACTAATTGCCTAATGTTGCTTGGATTAATTGAGAGATACAGCTGGGTGTCATCTGCATAACATTGGAACCTAATGTTATGTCTATGTATGATATGCCCCAGGGGTAGCATATAAATGGAAAATAATATTGGGCCTAGGACAGACCCCTGGGGTACACCACAAGTCATGCGTGAGCTAGATGACCTGGATTCACCAATAGCTACATTAAAAGTTCTGTCTTGCAGGTAAGAATAAAACTAATTTAAAACAGAATCAGAGATGCCCACCCATTGTTTAAAACATTCAATTCAAATGATCAGTGGTGTCAAAGGCAGCGCTGAGGTCTAAAACAACTAAGATAGGAGTTAACCTCATCAGCAGCTAAAAGCAAATCATTTGGTGCCGTCTCTGTGCTATTACAAGCTCTAAAACCAGACTGAAATTTCTCAAAGAGACCATTATTATTCATAAAAGCAATCAATTTGTTACCTGCTATTTTTTCCCCCAAACCTTGGTCAGACAAGGAAGTTTGCAAATTGGTCTGTAGTTTTACAGAAAAGTTTGGTCTAGACAGGGTTTTTTAAGAAGTGGTTGAACATTTCCATTTTTAAAATATGCGATGGACTATACCAGTAGCTAATGACCTATTACATTACATTACAGTCATTTAGCAGACCCTTTTATCCAAAGTGACGTACAATAAGTGCATTCAACATAGGTCGGTAAGAGAACTACTAGTCACCAGAAATCATCAGTGCATTTCCTTACTAAACAAGCATTTAAGAGCATAACCAGTGCTAAGGTAAAAGTGCAGTGCAGTGATAAAATGTACAAACAAAATCAAATACTTCTTTAAAGAATCTAGTAGGAGGTATGTCCAGGGAACATGAAGAGGGCTTAATTTTGGCTATAGTTTCTGTCAGGAATTCAACAGAAGTCAAAGCACGCTAAAGAAAAAGCATCCGCTGCAATGGTTGAAGCCTGAGCTGGTGGAGAAATTTTCCTTCTAATTCTATGCACCTTATTAACAAAGTAATTTAAAAAATCTTCACATTTTTCTGCAGAGGGTTCAATGATGGGACAAGGGGTATCTGTGGTGTGACTAATTACATTAAAAACAACCCTGGCATTATAGCAATTGGTTTCAGTGAGGTCAGAGAAAAATTGTGCTCTTGCATTTTTATATTCTGCATTAAAACGTCTCATCAGGTCTTTAAGGATGTGAAGATGAGTTAGCCAAGGCAGAGGGGTATTCTTAGGCTTTTTATGTGTGAGAGGAGAAATTTGGTCTAATATAGAAGTGGAGTTACTGTTAGAATTGAAATGTTATCAGGATTCATTAAGGGCTGAATCTGAAAGGCAGAGGAGACTGATGCTTTGGAAAACTTGATGTTAAAAATGTGAGAGCTTGCTAGGTTTTGTTTAGGGTTTATAAGACTAGGGAGCAGTGTCAAACATACTGTACTTGTGACCAGTGACCACAATATCTCTACTTAACACTGTAGCTCATTATTCGCTGTCATCAAGTCTCTAGATGTTTCTTGATGAACCTTTCTAGCCAATGGGGTCTCCTGTCATTGAAACTACTTGACTTAATGTCCCACTGAATTACTTTTGTTTGGGTCAGGCTTGGGTTCAAATATTGTTAGCAATTTTGGGCTTTACTCAGACATATTTTGAGACTCTAGTTACCTCCAACCCAACCTGCTCTGCTGCCTCTGTCCTGATGTACAGAAACACTCACCGCAGATCCAGAAATCCCACAGAGCCTCTGACTTAATTTACAAGGAGAGGAAACATGGAGTCAAATGACAGAGAGAGAGAGAGAGAGAGAGAGAATATGAAAATCATTCTTCTGAGAAATTAGGAATCATCATTTAGTTAAATGACTGCCATTAAAATTTGAATTTGAACATGGACCAGTGACTATTTCCTGCATCATTGATATGCATATTAAAATGGAATGGGTCAAAGCTAAAACCATTTCATAAAACTGCTGTGGAATTAAACATTAAAATGTTTTTTTAAAAGCCTACTGGTTACATTTATTGAATCCTCAATAATGGTAGAAAAAAGTTTTGACTGTGATAAACAATATTTAAGTTAATGTCTTATATTTCCTCTCCCTTGGATATGAACTAATAACTCAAACTGGTATTTTGTTCATTTGCCTCTCACTGTGAGTTCAGCTGGATATCAGAACACACAAGGGGTTGACATTGATATTAACTCTATCTCCATACTCTCCGCCTTCAACAAGAGGAATCAAGCTCAAAACACTGATCAGATACACTGCACATTTCAGTGATGAGACCTCAGGGCCGTGCAGGGCCGCCCATACATTTTGAATAATGCCTTGTAAATGATGCCGGCATCAATACATGAGAAATGACCAGTCACATGATCCAGTTCCCCCTGCTTCTCCTCTGACTGGAATGGACACCATACATTTTTCAGTGATATTATTTAAAAAACATCAAGTCAGTGATGTTTTCCTCATTGTGTGAAACATTAGTTTAGTGCTGTAACATTTGAATAATGTACTCAGGGTGAGTGTAAGATGTGTGGGAGTGGAAGTAGTATTCTGGTAAAGTGGTGTATGGTTAATCAATATGATGGAGTGGTTCGGCTGCTCTGTGGCAGGTGTGTTTGTTGTGGTACTTGTCTCTGGCCTGTGTCTGTTGCACTTTTGAGAAAGCACTTTAAGAAAAAGACACAGTCCTGGGTTTGAGGTTAAAAACGGAAAGTACTTTATTAGAAATGTGGGGGAAAGGGAGTGAGGTTGAAGGGAAACGGAGGCTCTTCCTGGACCGGGGATTCTCGTTTAGACGACAGCAGCAAGGGAGCACTCAACCTAGGGAGACACTCAAAGGGTAGGGAGTGAGAAACGGAGGGATAGCGGGAGGATTATCCAGTTTACAAATCCATGATCCAAGCCGTCATTGTTTCACTCTTCACCAGGTCGGGTTCCGGGGCCATGATCCAGTCTATAAGGCTATAAGTACTGGGCGCTGTCCTTGGTGCTGAACCCCGCTAAGCCCACTAAATCAGCTTTTAGCTAATCTCGGCATGAACATAACCAAAGAGAAGAAAATATAAATGAAAACAAACTCTTACATGTCTATTTGCTACAAAGCAAATGTGTCTTGAGTCTAAACAATGTGTACCAAACTTCTGTCAAACTATCAGCCTCATTCTGTTGGAAAGTCAAACCATGTCAAGCTAATCCTGAGCCATTTTAACACCATGAAACTGCTTTGGCCTTAGAAATTCACATTCATCATCCCTACAGTCACAGCTGTGATGACCTGGTTCAGATTGTTGGTAGCTACCAACACATGCCAGCATGAACACACACTCAGCTATTACATTATATAGGTGGTTAATTGTTCCTGTGGTGAAACCAAGTCAAGTTTATTTGTGTAGCCCCTAATCACAGTTACAGTCACAAAGGGCTTCACAATGGCCACATTATGAAAACAATATATGACTGTACACAACACCCCCCAACCTTGGACCTTCACAACTGCCCAAGGAAAAAAAAGGGTGGGCAAATAAAATGGAACATAAACAAAGTACACAGTATAAACACAATAAGGACACTTGGGGGAAACATCCAGATCTGGGGCCAGATGCATAAAACCTTATGTATATTTAAGTGTAGAAATCTTCATGCATAGGAAACATACGTACGCAATTTTTTGTCAGTTTGTGTTCATACTGAAATATGTGCACTAGCCTTATGGCCATGCCCACTATTTACCATAAATGGATTCCAACACACCCACAATTAACCTGGTTTGCATATAAATGCCCATTATTTTTATTTTAGTTTTGAGAAGAAACAAGAATAAAATGTATTGAATGGCAAAAGCTTACTGATGCAGTAAATGTTGTAAGTTCAAAGCCCTGGATCCTGGACGAGGTTAAGAAGAAGTGGTGTGACTTGTGGTGTGAAGTGCATTACTGCGAACAAAGCAAATGTGCGGCCCACTGGAGGAGGAGAGTCGACCCAGCGCTCTCTCCGTAGCTTGTATCTTGCCATCCGTGGCTTTGTGCCCAGCGACTTCGGAGACACAGATGCACCTGCCCAGATGGAACTTGGTATGTCGCCCAGTTTGGATTTTACTGTAAGGAATTAGGATATGTGATTTGACTTGCAATAAAACAGACTCGAGTGGGCCACAGCCATTATGCACTGCTAAAGCCTTTATATAGTGACGTTTTAACAACCTATTAATTGGTCACATGCGAAGGTGTAGGCTTGTTCTTATCCCCCAATAATATACGATATTGGTGAAAAAACCTATTTACTCAAGATTTCTATGAATTCTGAATCCTGTGTGGAAAGTGGCGTACGTACACTTTTTGTGTGCACGCATTTTTTTTACATTTGGCCCCTGGTGTGGGGCGTCAACAGCATCATCATAACAGTGGGGGACTATGAAGACATCAACACTGCCCAGCTGCAGCTACAGCCTGGAAACAGATGGGAGACACACCCATACACATGCAGACAGACTCACATGACCAGCATGAGTGGACAGGAGCATATAGACCGGGAGACAGGACCTGTAAGCCCATCTGCAGGAATCATTTGTTTCAGTGCAGTATGAGTAGTGCACCAGCGCAATACACTCACGGCACAAATGACTTGGATTGATCAACCAATGCAGTGATACAGCATTAGCAGTGATGTCAGCACTCATCAGTGGCTACGAAACCTTAAACCTTCAAGTATTTAAACCACCTTTGGGGCAAAATATTTTCAATATGTGCTTTTAACAATAGTTTGTCAATCATTATTTAGGCACTACTCTTCATACCAAGAAAGACACTTATGAACATGAAGCTGAGTGTTGGTTAAATGTACCCAAAGTATTAGTAAATAGCTGTTTTATGTTAGCAAAACCTTTGCAGGCATTTTTTCTTAGAGAAAATCAAACATTACATTAAAGGCAAGGTGTTCCCAAACTTTTGACGAGCAGTGTACATGTTAACAATACACAAAACTTCACATGAAGGACACCCAATATAGTGAATTCATTTGGTGAGCAAGCAGTCGGTCTCTATTTATAGCAAGAGTTTATTTGAAAAGGTTCCTGTTTCAATCTAGTCTTTATTGAAGCAATGCAATTTAAATGTTCTGATTAATAATTGTATTTTCCTCTTTACCTGTACAGGTGGAGTCATCATAGTTCAGCTGGCTTCAAGCCACTGGAAACAATTCATAATGATCACTGTTCATCATTTTATGCTCTACATTTGTTAGTGATAGATGGCTGAAAGCTCTCCAAATTCCTTCCCTTTCTGTTAAGATATGTCACATCTTAATCTTGACAGGAAAGTAAATGGGCATCCTTTGTACCCCTGGATGCATCCTACAACACTTGACATTTTAATGGAAGCTGGAATGAAACAAAATGCCATTTCCCTTAATTACATAGTACATGCTCTACATGAATGTGAATATTGTGTGTGTTTGTTCTTTATGTTAAGTAAAAAAAAATGTAATGCTTTTCTCATCAAATGGCTGCTTATTGACATAGAGTAATTAAAGAAAATGGTTGCAAGGATAAGAGTGTGTATGTGGCCATGAACCAGGCTTTGTAGGTCGGGTTGCTGTCAGTTCAGAAGACATGTCTGCCAGGTGGCTGAATCCACGATGGGATGATGGCATGATCCTTCCTCCTGATGAGAGATGGAGAAAGGAATCACCATAGATATTCATTCTGTCTTAATCTTGCTGCCATCCAATTTCACCCCAATTGCCACCCCTGTCTGTGCTTAAAAATAAATGGTATTGATCAAGGTATTTTGCTACACGTTATGACCCACCTTGCAAATTAAAAAAACTAAAATTATAAAAATTGGAAGAGCAGGACAACGCAGACAAAAAACTGCAGGTTCATGATAAAATAATTAGACTACGTGATAGCAATTCTTATTAGTGAAGATAAATGAAGATGAGCTGTGATTAGTTCATCTTGGAGCAATCTGCAGTGTGAAATTCATGTATTGCATATCCATGTGTGGTACCAGTAATTTATTCTCCTTTATTCATGGCAGAGTTGGAGCAGTTATTTCACAACAAAGATGACTGAAATGATATAGCCATCAACGCTGACGTGATTGAGTCTTGATCAGGAATTACATCAAACTAAAATATCACTTCTTAACTAAGCTACTAAATACTGTGAAATAAACACAGCAAAACAACCATATTAGCCAACCAACAGCTACAAAAAGGAAAGGCTGTACTGCTGGTTCAGCAGAACAGAAACAATACTACACCATCTAATAGCAATACTGGTATAATAATACAAATTTACATACAAATAATACAGTGGGCTTAAAAGACCCCTTAATGGTAGAGCAACTGCTAAGAACATCATCAACCTGAAGCCAAAAGGACAACTGATAACGGTGGCCTGATACGAACCGCTGTGATTAGTGACGATCACTTTTCTGCTCGTTTAGCTCTGCAGGCTGCAGTCTCACAGATTACAGTAATTCATCTTTTTACCATTTCCAGTAGCCACATACATAAAAAATAACTTTGAATAAACTCTATGGCTTAACTTACTTGTCCACAGGTTCATCCCTCTTCAACCTTAAGGCTTCATTAGTAAGTGATGATCAGCGATTGTAAATTATCAAGTTGTTCCATTTCATCGTCATTTGGTAGCTAACACTGGAATCATTTCATACTGGAGTCAGATTGGGACCTCAGTAAACCTGAGATGTTCCGAGGCAAGCATGCGCAGTCATCATGTCCAAAGCTATGCTCATCTACGTCAAGCCCCACTGGTCTACGTACGGGTATTTACGGTATTTTGCTGATCTTTAAAAAATGACTCTAATTATCTGGGGCCACGACCAGCTTAAGGACCTGTGTGACAGCAATTCTCAAATTTTTTTTTTCCTCCTTATAGAAGCTATAACTGGTATTGACCCACGTAAATTCATGTTTCAGCTATTGATTTTACAGTGACGGTCTATGGGGAAAGAGGCCTTATTGCACCATTACCTACTGGCCAGCTGTGTTAAAAAACTGAAGTAGATACTGGCATGGAAGTAAGCCGGTGTCCTGTACCTCCGGGTTACAGTGCATTATTTGTACCTATTCAAAGCTGTCTATCTAATCTAATCTAATTTGACTCAGTCTATGCTTGCAGTCTGTGCTTTTATTGCCAAACGACTAAAATAAGAGCTCCTTCTGGTTAATGTTCAATGGATCTGGGTAATTCTGCAAAATGAATTCAATTTCTCTTTTACTTTAAAATTGTCTTTCATATCCTGCAGAGGAAACCATTTGAAATGCATTCAGAGGAAGGTTATGGTTTTGAAACAGTCATGATGTTCAAATGAGAAACATGATGCTTGCCTGGGTCTCAAAGAGTCTTTTCTTTCATTAATGTTTCCTAAAGCGATAGTGTCACTATTGAGGAGGCAGGTGTTGTTGTGATTGGAGCGTTTTCTTTCAGATCTGTCTTGTCATTCAGTGGTTCGAGCCCCTGGTGTCTGCAATATGTACAGTGGTTACCCTGGCAACTGCTCAGTTGATGTTGAGAGAGAAAATGTCAACATGCAAACCTTACAGCAGATTCAACATGTAAAATATATTTTTTAAAGTAATAGAAGAGGATCTAATGCAGGTTGGGCATTTACATTATAGTCATTTAGCAGACACTTTTATCCAAAGTGATGTACAAAGGTACTTGACACTATATGGGGATCAAACCCACGACCCTGAGACTGAGAGTGTCATGCTCTACTGCCTGAGCTGTCCGCGATATATTTGGCAACCAATGAAACTTAAGGCTCAAAGGTTTAGCGCATTTGGAGCACATTGTTCAGCTCCGCCTCAGGTTTCTAGACGCCACCATCCATCTACAGCTGGATTGGAGGTCTAGCTCACTAGACTTCACATAATGCTGCTGTCGGATCAAAATCTTGCATCTTTAAAAATTCACTTTTCAGAAAGTGAGAAAACCTTTATCTCCCGCTTGATGACAACCACAATATTGATACTCGCTTTTTCTTAGATGCTGCTGGTAAAGTGAGCCTGTAATAGTTTCCCAGATTGCAAAACCGAGGCCTTTAGGTTATAGAATAAACCAGAAAGTTGATGTCAGCAAAAATGTGTCTATATATATCTTATTTAGAGAACCACTGTTGTGCTGGGAACCAATGTGATGAATAGTCTATTTGAAGTGTATTTGACACAGCACCGTTCCAACACACCCCGATGACACAGAAAATAACCTGCATTTGTGCACAGCAATAAAGAAAAGTAAATGAAAGGCACAAAGCAAAACAGAAATGTAACAACAACAGAGACAATAGGTGGAAAACACACACATGCAACCGCCGAGAATAACACACACTAGAAATCTCCTGGCTTTGGCTTTCATGCAGCTCAACAAGTGGGTCTTTGTGACGTCTTCTTCTTCCTCCTTCGTTTAAGAAACTCTAATAAATTTGGAGCTGTTCATGGTTGTCATGTAGTTGTGGTTGGGGCTCTAATGTTCAGTCCCTGGAGACTGCAGGTGTCTGTTTGGCGTCCTCTCACACTCCAAATTAAACTGTGTTGTTCCACATTATCAAGCTAACAAACACTGATAGTAGACACAGAACACAAACATCAACACATGGATGGATTGACACACACAAATGTGACTTCTTTTGACTCTAGCGATTATCATTTCAATATTGCGACAGAGCAGAATGAGGATTGCAGGATTGCAGACTGCAGGGCTTGTGTTTGTTTAATTCACTGCTATTATAATGAAATGCATCAGACCTGACCTGGAGTCAATTAGAAAACATTCAAAATCTCATTAGTTCCCTTGAGAGTTCCTAAAGGGAGAGGTTTGCCAGTTAATATCCTGTCTGTGTGTGTGTGTGTATGTGTGCACACCTCTTGATGCATTTGTTATTTTGAGCCGGAGCATCATAACCAAATAGCTGGAGGAGGAAAAGATGTGATTCTGACTGTTCTTCTCAAGCCCACATGTCTCTTTGTCATCCAAACTAGAAAATGTCTTGTATGTTGCAGCCCTGTATGTAAATGTAAGGTCCTGCTTTAGTCTGGTTGACCTGTTAAAATAGAGAATAGGACCTCCTGGAGCTCCAGGTTTAAATGTCAGTGCTACACAGAACATTGAATGAACTACAGGCTGAATACTCATGTGAATGTGAATCCACAGCCTATTGAACACATACCATATACCAATTACCTGCAGTAATTATACAGTACTCATTTGCAACTAATCAGTATTTAATAGTAGATACTACCAATGCTGGAAATGGATTTTTATTTATTCCAGTACTTAATTTCAACTCACTTCAATTCCATCATTTTCTCACATTTCAATAAGAACTTTTTAATATCTGACCAAATATATTTGAACTTTTAATGACTTGGGAAGAAATTTGATTTCAATGAAACTATAAAAGATCTAGGACTAGAAATATATCTGCATTACGCTAAGCTGTCAGATACACTAAGATATTAATAAATAGTTTAAATATGTAAACTAAAATAAACCCACAAGGTGAAGAGTAACTATTTGCCCGTCTTTTAATTCTCTCTCTAAACTGGGACTTGTAACATTTAGAGATGATAAAGTAAAGTGTAATGGCCCTGATCCTCACCAGGTAGAAGTCATAGCCACCATAGGGAGGCTGCTGATCACTGTGTGGGAGTCATTCTTGATGATGTGTGGAGAAGATTCAGCAGTTTATGGCTAGCTGCATATTCTCAGATCTGGAATAAAACAGCCATTTTTTTAATACTTCATTGTCATATAGGCCTAATGTAGCAACAGGATCTTTATGGTCCAAACCATGATATGAAATCCTTAGTTATGGTTTGTTTATGGATTGTCCCTTGTTTTCTGGATTCAAGGGGATGTTTTATCATTTTTAAGTAAAAAATGAGTTATATTATCACAGTGGTTGGTAATATGTCTTGTAATCAGTACACCAATTTCATTAAACTGCATCAACATTGATCAAATTGAATCATTTATTACCTGTCAGAGCTCTGTGAAAGGCCTAAAAGTAGGCCCACATTTCCCCCAGAGGTCCTACTTTGAGCACCACTGGTGTGAACGATGATGACATCAATGTTAAGACACTGTGGTTGACCAGGCGTTGGTCCTGCTGCCCCATAGAGGTCAGTAATGACTGTGTGTGATTTGAGATGACGTGAAGACATAGATTCAGCAGGGAAAAGTCACAGTTGGCGGCTTCTACCTTGATGGTCTCAGTTACATG
>CABFOQ010026220.1:0-13530 GCA_900660455.1 Gephyroberyx darwinii | reverse complement strand
AGGGCCAGCGGCAGAGCTGGATGGAAAAACAACAACACACTGCTAGCATCTGAAACGCTCTCTGAAAGATACTTCAGCAGGTTATTAACTTGTAGGATGTCAGTGTCAGATGCATGTAACGCACACTTGCAATATCTGTGCTGCACTATAACCCCATCGCCTGCCTGTCATTGCATTCACTCACTAATTACCTTGTGGCAGGGTGCCTTGGTATTGCCCCACGCCCCCAGAGGGAGAGATTGACAGGGTCATGCCTGGCTGGTATTGGCCCCCCTTATTCATCACTCCGCCCTCATAGCCCTGCTGCCCAACCACACGGTGAGGGGGCGTGGCCGAGGAGGAGGAAGAGGAAGTGACGATCATGGTGTTGTGTGATTGGTGGGAGGGGTTGTGGGAGTGGCCACTCTGTGTAAAGATGATGGGAGAGTTATAGACATGACATGTACACAAATGTTAACACACACACTCAGTATTGTAATTGTCCAGCACGGGTGTCAATGCAGTCTACACGCAATAAACTCTAATGTTATATTACTGTATGTTGCCAAACCCTTCCCAGGGGCTGAAGTCAAGTAGTCTGAATAAAATACTGATGGTTAGTAGAATGGAAATCTTAAAATGGAGAACTGAAACAGAAAAAACAGAAATAAGTTGTAAGATTAAATAACAAGACCAGGGTCCAACCTTTTTCATGATGTTATCAGGTGGGACGTCCCTCCTGCCAAGAGAGTAGGGAGCCCACTGGGTGCTCACTGACCCCCCCTCCTGGTCATTATCTAGCATGACTCCCTGCTGAGAGGGGGTCTGAGAGAGAGAGAGAGAGATCGACAGACAGAGGGAGAGAGACAGAAGTTATATTAATAAACATTATATTAAAATGAACATTTATCATTGATTGTAGAACACACTATATGTATCAACCTTTGACCTGATTCCTGTTGGCTGAGCGTTTCAGACAGGTTATAATTACTCTCATGTGATAATATGACAATATTTTTCCCTCGTCAGTGTAACAAAGTAATGCTACGCTGCGGTCGTAGTGTTACCACCAGTCAACTTGAGCTGGGGGTTGATGCAGGAGCTGTCATATAAATATAATGTCTGCTGAAGTTGAATAAAAACCATTGCACCAACATGAGCCTGTAGCCTTACAGCCAAAACAGTGGCTATAGAGGGGCGAGGGAGATAGCCTACCGTTTGTTATGTGTGCTACATGAAAGCCAGAAGAAAAAAACCAATTAATTCTGGTTATTTTGTGGTTACGGTCAGCGAGCGATAAAAGGATAAAAGCCATAATAGCAGTAATGGTGGCAACTTATCCAACCCTGCGGTAAGCCTCGAGAAAGAACGCAGTTTGGCGGCAATGTGGTCAATGCTGCAAATGTCTAAATGTGGTCAGCTTGGTGGAGACATAATGTGCTTTACTATGGTGCAGACATGATGCCACACACAGCTCCATGTGTCAGACAACATAGATCTAGACAGACAGGACACAGAGTTGGCAGGCTGTTGGGCTGTTGGGCTGGTTCGATCTCTGTTATTATGGTCACCTTGGAAGATTTCAAATTTCACAAGGGGATGATGGGCTGGTAAACTACAGGGTTCTTTACCTCACATTTCCGCTAATAGCAACTTATTCTCATGATATCTTAAGAAATGGCTGCATTTCAGTGTATTCCTATGAAAGTGTCACAACGTGTCTCATTGCTGGGTTTACCATTACCAGATGTAGTTTAAATGTAGCTTTGAGTCTTATCCCGACAGAACATTGGGATTTTAATGCCAGATAAAATGAGGCTTGTAACTTTTGGTTCATGGATATCCACAGCTTGATAATAACCTTATCTTACAACAGTAATAATAGTGATGGTTTGGTTTTGGTTTATTATTGTGATTGGGTGAGGAGGTAGTGGCAGACATTGGCTATCACGGGGCTCATACTTAAGGTGAAAGGTTAAAGGTGATGGTAGGCCTGGTGGTAATCACCTATCTGTACAGTAAGAACATTAGCACCAGTTAACACTGTTAACAGTGTGATACTCACAGCAATAGCAGACGGAGGTGGAGGTAGTGGCAGCCATTGGCCAGCAGGGGGCTCATGCTTAGTGTTATTGTAAAGGTTAAAGTTCAAAGTGCTGCTGCGCCCCTGGCCGTGACCCCCGCCCTGACAGAGCATGCCCAGCGTGAGCGTGTTGTGCTTTAGGACACCACTCTGATTGGAGGAGACAACATCACATGACATGGGTGAATGTGGGGGGACGGAGCCTGCACAGCAGGCTGCAGCACGGCGACAACACACTGTGAGCTCCACAAACAAACAAACAAACAACAATAACACCAATAACAGCAACAACAACAATAGTGCAGAGTTGCTGAAAGCACAGAGAAATGTTAGCTAGTGATCGATCAATACACACAGAGAACATTGTGTCATACAGGCAACAACTGGTGGTTTACAAGTTGACATATTAGTCTACTAGTCTTCATATTAGTTAAGTAGTAACATATCTGATTACTTAAACAAACAATAAGCCAAATCCCTTAGAAAATTAGTATTACCATTATAATTTGAATTGTTAAACTACAAAATGATGGTGAACTAGAAGGACCAGATGATGTCTAAAGGGATCTTAGAAGGGAAAATCCAAAACAGAATTTCCATGTTATTCATGGATCATGGACAACTTAATCAACATTTGTGAATATGGACAGCAACCTCCTGTGGCTAGAAACACACAAACCATGGGCGTGCTCACACGATTCTGCCTTTTTTCAAGCTGCCCCTGCTTGTTATTAGTTTATGTAACTTATTGGGGAGCGGCCACAAGGTAGATGGAAAATGGCAATGTGCCTTGCTTTTTTTCAGGTAGAGCTGAGCGATTTCTAAAGTTGAGAAAAGTTCAACTTTTAAGGAGCGTGCACAAGACTTGGACCACCAACCAATCACAATGAAGAGGCGGCAGGATTTCACATGTAGGCACAATGTTGGTTACTCTGCATCTATCTCTATGACCATGGTTAAATGGTTAAAATACACAAAAACCCAAACCAGTGGTACATGCTACATGCATGTATCTATTGCCCATTTATGTAACCTACATTTATTTTAGAGTGTAAACAACATGTCGAACGTCTTCACCAGATGAACAGAGCATTACATAAATCACTTTGTCATGTTATTAGTACAAAATTTGGTTGAGGCAGCACTTTTTCAACCAAAAAAGTAGAACAGTGTGAACACAACCAAAGTCTCTAATCTGGGAGCTGCTCTGACAAGTGAATGAATGTGTCTAACCAAGAATTAATTTATAGCAGTGCTAACAGTTTTGAACAAGAATATGTGCCCATATTGCTTGAAAATGTTCCTGGGCACTATCACAGTGTCCACAAAGTTGATCTCTCATCGATTGCCAATGGAGCAGCTCCAGAAAGTGTCTTTTAATAACATCACAGACAAGACTCTTGGCTCTCTTGTTTCTAACTGTGGAGAGTTGCAAATGTTCACAAAATGGGACCAACCTGTCCCAAGATTGTATGAAAAACATAGGTGAATTCTGAATAAGTGAATAATTTGAGTTGTGTTACAGGGTGCATTTTAACTTTAAGCACTTATAGGATAGGATAAACAACTTAAAGACACCCCTGCTCCCTGTGTCAGAGTAAATAGATACATTATTATTGTAGTACGCTGTAAAATATTTTATCTTAACAAGTGATTCCATCTTGTATCAGTTTTCTTTTAAAAACAAGTGAAAAAAGAAGTGGAAAAAATGTCAATGTCAACGCCAAGTTCAAATGTATCAGTGGAATTCAGCTTGTTCAAGAATCGTCTCAGGAATAAGTGCAGTATCTTAAAATAAAGCAGATCATCTTATCTTGCAACAAGCTAAACTGAAGTGAAACCAGTGAAATTACTTCACTCTCTTGGCAGATTTTTCACTTGTTTCAAGTAAGATATTAAGACTCAACACAAGATCAAATTCTTGTCAAAATGTGGATGTTTTTGCATCGTGATTTCACATATCTACAATAGTGAGTGTGCAGTAGTTCAGGCTGACAGGGGGACAAGGTGGGGTGGACACACATGCAGCCTGACACACATCTGGTCAACCTTACAACAACAACAGACTCACACAGATACAGACAGGGAGGGCTTCATAATGCTGTGTGTGTGTGTGTGTGTGTGAGAGAGAGTATGTTTCCCTCTTCAGTGTGTCTGCAGTATATCAACGTACCCTGTCCAGTCGTTTGGCCTCTATGTGCCTGAGCAGCTGTTGCCTCCAATCTGCAGGCATCTTGGAGGTGATGTCTTCAGGTTTCTGCGATACGCCGGGTCTTATTTTGATAGTGTCATCGGACGGTTTCTCAGGGCAGGTTGCCAGGGTATAGTCGGGGGGCATCTTCTCCAGCAGGGCAGCCATGGTGGGACGAGCTGAGACTGGACGAGCCTGAGGAGAAAGGTTAAATATTTCTAAGGACCAACAAGGAAATAAGAGTTGGACTTAAAGGGCTACATCTACTTTTTGTTGAGTTTGGTCCATTGGTCACCATACCAAACATCTGAAAAGAAGATTAGCACCAAAATCATGTCTGTGAGTCTCTGCCCGGTGTGCATGCTGTTGCTTTAGCATACAGTATGTAGTAAGATAGATAGATAGATAGATAGATAGATAGATAGATAAATAGATAGATAGATAGATAGATGTCTACCTGAGATGCCCCATAGGTCTCTGTACTATAGCTCCTGGCAGACAGAGGGCGGCGCTGAGTCAGGCTCTTAGTCGGGTAACCAATCATGGGCTTCTTCTGCTCCTGGTAGGTGGGGTAGTCGTCATCGTAGCGACCGTTCCTCTTGTTGTGCATCAGCTGGCTCTGGCTGTCGGCCATGTTGGAGAGGGCAGAGGAGTGCTCCATGAGGGTGGAGTAGGCAAGAGACCGACTATAGAGAGGAGGGTCAGCCTAGGAGGAGAGGAGAGTAAAGGTAAGGAAACAGGATGGGAGAAAGTCATGAGACCACAAAGTAAAAAGAAAAATAATCCAATGTTGTAATGCACAAACCAACGGCCATACAACCATGACAGGCGTCTTATACAGGGGAACAACAACACGTATGGCATTTCTAGGAGGTTGTGGTGGACACGTATTTTACAGACAGCCTTTTTCGTACAAATGTTGCTGTGTTATTATTTGTTTGACAAATGCATATTGCTCAATTTGCTCAATTTCTTTATTTCTTCTTTCTATTTTTTGCCATATTGAGGAAATGTCTAAGATTACAGGACTAACAACTGTGAGTTATTTTGAGTGAACGTTCCTTTTACACTGGATTTTCACAGAAAGCTGTACACACAGGTAAGCATAACTCGCATACACACACACTTGCACTGCGCACACACACACACAAACACACACAGAGTCCCTACCTGCTGTCTGTACTGAGTATCCTGCAGCGCCTCCTGCTGGGCTTCATGAACTCTGCGGAATAACGCCAGCTCTGTAGAGCTAACCAATGAATCCGCTCTCCTCAAAAACCCTGGCCTGGAACGCTGCGACGGGATTGGCTGCTGCGGCTGGGTGGGTGGGCCCTCCTGGTTGATCGGTGGTTGTGGGAAAGAAAACATCTCCAGTGGCGGGTATGCACGGTAACGAGGGCTCACCAGGTCTTTGGGTAAAGTCTTTCCCGGTTGGTTCACATACTCCAAGGCCTTCACTGATTGGTTGACATACTCCGGCGTGTTGGGGAATGGGGGAGGGGCCCGGCGGTCCATGGTCACCTGATTGGTTAGCATGGTTATCAATTATTACAAGGCAATGAAAGCTTTCACATAGTAGCACATTGCAGCTTATTGAGTAATTTAATTGCATTGGGGACAAAAGATCCTTTGTAGATCTTTTTGTTTGCCAGGGGCACTCTGTAGCATAAGTTGTCCTTCAGTCACTTACCAATATGTACACACTTCCTGTCTTGCTCTCTATCCCCCCTTCCTCCCTCTGCCCTCTATCTCCCCATCCATCCCTCTCTCCTTCCTCCTATCCCTACATAGAGAAAGATGAGAGCTGTTAACCTGGGGGTTGTAGTTCTGGTCAAAGTGGTAAGCCTTATGTGGGACAGCAGGTTTATGGTTCTGTCCCAGCTGGTTGTGGTTGCTGGCTGCATTTCCTGGGAAGCCCAGATCATCGTCTAACATGGGGGCGGACTGGGACCGGGCCATACTGGTCTGCTCCATAGAACCAGGCAGCTCTGGACGGTCCAAACTGGTCTGCTGCTCAATGGATGAACTGTAGCTGTCCATGGGAATACTGAAGGAAACACAACAGTAGAAAGTAATTGTATTAAAAACAATGAACTGGATAACTGGTAGAAAGAAAACAACATAATCAGAATAAAACCAACAAAAAGTATCTGAAAACACAATAATAACATTCAGATTAAAATGAACCAGAGTTGGAGACTTGAGACTTGAGACTCGAGTCAGAATTCAGAAAATCAGGACTTGTGACTTGACTGCTTAAGACTCAACTTGACTTGAGACTCGAGACATCTATTTCCCAATCAGGAAGAAGAAGAAGAAGAAGAAGAAGAAGAAGAAGAAGAAGAAGAAGAAGAAGAAGAAGAAACTAACCTGTAGACTTTATAGGAGCCCATGTCAATCTCGTCAATGCTCTGTGACTTCTTAAACTTGGACCTCATCTCCTTCATCATGGGGGATAGGCGGTCCGAGCTCTTACTCATCACCACGGTTACCTTGTTGCCCCCGCTGACACCCAGCTGTTCTTTCCTGTTCTGCTCCCCCTGATTGTCATGGTAACTCCAGTTGCCAGGCAAAGGCCCTGCCCCTTGTTCTAGCCTAGGAACACAAAAAAAGGATGGGCCAAGAAGTGTCATAATACTAGGAGCAGAAAACAAGGAGTGGTCAGACAGTGTCATCATACTAATAACACTAAGAGCAGAAAACTAGGATGGGTCAAGAAGTATCATAATACGAGGAGAAAAAAATAAGGATCTGGCAGTGTCATAATGGGAGCCGTGAGGGTTTATGGTTGGGGGTGTCATGTTTAGTTTTTTCTTTGTTTGTTCTCATAATGTGGCCATTATGAAGCCGATTGTGTAACTGTGATTAAGGCCTATACAAATAAACTTGACTTTACTAATCAGTGAAATCAGCTGCTGTAGTGTTTGGTTGGAATGAAAACCAAAAACATGATTGAAAGCCACTGTTACCTTACCACTGAGTACCTTCTGCATGAACACACAAAGAATGTAGGGCCACCTGAGACATGGCTCAAGGTTGGGGGGTGTCATATTTTGTATCCCTAGCTACATTCAGTTACCTTTGTTCCAGATCCTTGCGGTCGGGGTTGGGGCTAGAGGAGGGCGTCAGGTCCAACTTGGAGGGAAAGGCGGTTCTGTCCTCAAATGGACTGGGGGTCCGGGTCCAGTTCTGCCAGGGGTTCTGGGAAGTGGGAGGTGCAGGGCCTGGCGTGTCATTGTCAGGGGTGGAGCGTTGGTTGCTGTGGAAGGGGAGTGTCTGAGTGTCCAGCTCCAGAGGGACTCCTACAATACGCTCCTGCCTGAGGAGGGGGCGGCGCCCATGTGTTGACTGGCTGCGGGGTTTGGAGCCCAACGGGGGGTTTCCCTGGCTAGAAGCAGGGGCCGGAGGGTCCAGAGGAGATTCCTCGGCGTCGAAACCCGTGTTGTCATAGTGAGGGGCCTCGGACCAATCAAACGGCTCGCTGAGCGGGCGTCGGTCCCCGCGCTGCTGCAGGGTTCCTGATGGAGGGGTTTCCCTCTGAGACAGCAGGGGCTTGGAGTCGATGGGCTTGGGGAACGACTGGGCCAGTCTACATAGATACAAAATATTAAACAATATATTGTAGAAGATAGTAATTTGAATTGGAATTATATTAAAATACCACACTACATAATTTTTAATATTCAGTCAGAGCCAAAGGGCTTTGGGAAAACCTATCTCTCTTTCCCTCTTTGTCTCAGTCTCGGAGTGATCAATTTGATACACACAATACCGTGTGCTTCACAAGTACACAGACAAAGCGGCAAGTACACAGATTGTAAAGTGTAGAATCTCTCGATCACCCCAGGGCATTCCAAATAACAACTTTAATGTCAAAAATTACCAAACTATGCTTTCAACCTGCAGGGGCTTCTATGAGCTTTGTAGGGCACATCAACAGAGAGAAATGAGAACACATGAAATAAAATGTTTCAACGAAAGCTTATATAAACATCATTTTAGCGTGTGGAAGAGTGATTTTTAAACATTTCAACATATGTGAAAATAGATTTTTGTGATGCCAAAAGGCATAAAGAGATAGTTAGACAAGCCAGCAGGTTAACCTGTACCAACTAGCTGTATGTAACCTGCAAACATTTTGACGTTCGATGTTAATATGTCGGCCTGCAGCATCACTGAAAACCCATGTAAATACAACGCCAAAATGAAAGTTGAGACCAAATCCGTAGTCGTCCATAGCTGCTCTGTGCATCAGTTTGTTAAATCGTGACCTAAATATCTTTCTAAAAATCTGTTCAAAACAGTTTCCAAACCTGTTTCATATAATGTTTTACTGTGCCATAATATCATATTGTGAAAATGTGGTACTTGCTTGGGTTTACGTAGAACTTCTTGCAAGGATGGATCAATTAATTCTGAATGCAATGAGGGTAACAACATCAGTAGACTCATTACATCTGCTTCTCTTTATGTATCTGGTTAAAAAAAAAACTCCTGAGAGTAATACCACTGAAGACTTGACTGAACAGCTTTGAAGTAAGAGAGAGAGCGAACGTGTGAGAGAGAGAGAGAGAGAGAGAGAGAGAGAGAGAGAGAGAGAGAGAGAGAGATTCCTGCAGAGAACTCTGCAGCATTCTAATGAGTCTCTCCGACCTTGTCTGGGTGAGCAGACAAATGAGAAAGACACAGAAAGATGGAGGAATGGACGGAGGAGAGGATAGAGGGAGCAGAGGAGAGAGGGAAGCAGGGTATGGATGGATTAGGGAGGATGGAGAGACAAGATGGAAGGAGGGATGGAATCAAGAGTGATAGAGAAAGAGATGATGGATAGTAGGAGGGAAGGATAGAGTGAAGGACCGATGAAATTGAACATGAAACAGGCAAGTGTGTGTGTGTGTGTGTGTGTGCGTGTGTACCTGTTGGTCCAGTGTGTCTGCGGGGCCTGGTCCTTGCTGGGGGCCGGTAGGGCGGGTGTGTGTGGGTGTGTGTGAGTGTGAGAGTGTGTGTGTGAGTGTGTGTTGGCAGGCGGATTGGAGGAGCCGGAGGAGCCTTGTGAGGGAGAGTAGTCAGAATAGGTAGCTGAGGAGCCGCTGTGGTTCAGACAGTGGAGCTTATCCACCTCCTCATCTGTAGACTCTGGACAGAGACAGAGACACACAGAGTTGAGTTTAGTCAAAATGCTCCTAACTTGCACTGAATGCTCCTGTCATGTTTGAATAACTTCAGTACCCGAGGCAGCAAAGCAGCCCCACAGCATTATGGGACCTCCACCGTATTTGACTGTAGGTAGGGTGTTCTTTTCTTTAAAAGCTTCATTTCATCATCTGTAAACAAAGCGCTGATCTGCTTTGACAAAGCGCTCTAATCACATTTCCCAGAAGGATTTAGGTTTGTCCAGGTGGGTCTTGGCAAAGGTCAATCAGGCCTTCTTGTCTTTCTCTTTCAGCAGTGGGGTCTTCCATGGCCTCCGACAATAAATCCCTTCTTGGTTCAGTCTCCGGCGTATGGTATGGGCTGAAACCATTACCCCAGACCTCTCCAGGTCAGCCTTGAGATCTTTGGATGTCATGCGAGGTGTTTTTTGAATGGCTCTCACCAACCACTGACTACATCTGACATCAATTTTCCTCTTACCATCACGTCCTGGGAGATTCTTAACAATTCCATGAGCAGAAAACTTCTTAATAACATTGCAAATTTTGGAATAATAGTTGGTGATAATAGTTTTTCTGACATCCTCAGAAAGCTCTTTTCTCTTCACCATTTTCACAGACGACCAGGGAAGCAGAACAGACTGTTTTATCACTTTAAAATGGATAATTGGTTCATTTATACCATGTGGGCACCTGCAATCTGTCACAGGGGAATTGTTGTGTGCCAATAATCATGGCCATAGCCAATTCTCAATTTTGAATCCATGAAAGATTTAAACATTTTTTATTCTTATTGTTTGATTGTGTGCTATTGTACATCGATAGGTGGATGTGTGAAAAACATTAGTTGTTTTAATTTCACACAGGAACACACAGGAACTACATACACCAATCTTTCTCACCCCTAGTCGGCTGAGGACACTGCCATATACTGTATGGCCCGCACTACATACGTCGAACTATAGGGGCTGACCATGGATATTGAACTATTTACACAGAACTATGTGGCCTGCACTAAATTTTTCTGGTATTTCGAGGTTTCTTCCATTTTTTCTCCTATAGAATTTGCCTTGTCTTCATAGAGGCCTTAGGCTGGTGGTGCCAGCCAGGTTAGGCTACCTAAGTCAGATTATGTAGGCATCCTGTTTCTACATTCTGCATCAACTATGTGTCATAAATTCACCTGTCAGCCTGACTTAGTTAGGCCTGTAAAGTCCTTTCAGGCTTGTTCGTGATAAAGGCCTATATAAATAAACTTGACTTGACATTGTACGTTATCTGCATAAAATGCAAGGTCGTCAATAATCTTGGCCAGAATTGTATATTTAGCCATTATTTACACACAGCCAATTCTCCAATGGGCCTCCAGAGATTTGTGACTCAACTGCAAAGCCTCTATAGGAGCTTATTCTACTGCTGCAGTCACTGTAATTCACTATGCATAAGATAATCAGATAAATATAAAAGTGTGAGCATTTTGCTGTAAGTTGCTCCAATTTATTAGCATGCAAAGGAAAATTTTAAATGAAGAGCATCTTTGCAAGTGATCCCAGTTTTTCTAGCAGCGGAATTGCTGAAAAACCCACTTCATGTACTGTTCAAGCTCAAACATACTCAAATATGACAAGATGTGGCCTGAATGAAGTTGAAGTCAAAATAGCAAAATGCTGCACCCTTGTTATTCAATTGTCCATTGACACAATTTATATTTTCAGACAGTGGGAGCATATGGCATACAGATATGTATATAACATGATTTAGGTATAATATGATATTTGCCTGGCAGTTTTTATGAGTGGACATTGAAACCATGGTAATGTCCAGATTTTTCCAAGGAGTTTGGACGTAATTGAAGCCTGTCTGTTACACATTGCCAGAGTTGGAACAATGCAGCTACTTTTTAAGTCTGGGCATCACTCTAACTCTGCCCTTATGTGTTTCAACCCATATCCCAGGACTCCTCTAACTATATGCTCTGAAAATATTCAATCCAGTCTACTGTCCCATGGCATGGCCTGGATATGAGACATGGATTTATTTTTATTTAACCTTCATTTAACCAGGTTTGGCCCACTGAGATTACAAATTTCGTTATCAAGGGAGACCTGGATAGAAAACAGCAAGAAAGTTGCAGACAAACAACAGCATACAACAATGTACAAAACAATCAAGCCACATAAAGGAGGATAAATTACATTTTCCAGTATACATGCTCCAAAGGGCATGGTCCAATATCAAACCAGCTGGCTCATAGGCAAACCTATTTGAATCTTGACTAAACAAAGGAAAGACAGCTCCTTATTGAGTCTGCCACAAGATACCTTCATTAAGAGTTTAAACTCACCAAGAGAGACCAGCTCTTTCAGCTTTTAATCATTTTACAGTGAGTTCCCCAAGGAAGGAGCACAGTACATGAATATACTTTTCCCTAATTCTTCTCTGAAGGGAGTTCTGAATTAGGTACAGTTGGTCACAGGATGGAGATGCTGAAATCTCTTGTTGAGTAGGTATAATGAAAGCGCTAAATTGATGATTACTTAGAACAAAAAACTGATTTTTGATTGGACAGTAGAATTTGCTTTGAGTTCAGTAGTTGGGCCCACTGGCCTTAAGTTTATCTGACATTAAAAGAAATTAAGAACTGGGACAAAATAAGTGAAAACAGGTCTTGGGGAGGAACAGCGGAGACTCAGGGGTGTCTAGCTGAACACATCAGACTGGAATCTACCAGATGGTAGAGGTTTAAGAGGTTTCTAGTATTCCCTCTCTCTTTCTGTGGTGGGCTGAAATTAATCTGCTCGCCACCATGACTAATTAATGGACACTATTATTAACAGGCCTCAAGCACTTCATAGACCACAATATCTTACTGTGTGTGTATCACAACATCCTATCCTTGCCTGACCTGCATGTGTGCATGTTTTTGCCTCTGTATGGCTGTGTGTGTGTGTGTAGTCTACCTTTCTTGTCCTTGCCCAGCAGCACCACCTTGGGTTTGTACATGGGTGGCTCTACCAGGGTGGGCCGCATGTCTGAGATACGGATGTCATTGGGGGAACCGCCCATAGAGTCCTGAGGAGAGACAAACACACACATTCACGTCAGCCTGACACTTGTAATACATTCAAGCTTGTATGTCTTCACCCAGCATTTCTCTGTTATACATGGGCACAGGAATACTTTGACATTCTTTACTTCTAATGTTGATGACCTAAGAATTAAGGTTTTTCTACTGCTGCTCTCATAACAGCTAAATGCCTAAAATGCACCCGTATTAATAATACCGTCTGGTTTATTTGGCCTTTGTCACATAGTCATATACACTGTCCTTTAGGCATTTGACTTATAGATGGAATAGAAGCATTTTCTCCAGTGGTCACAAACATAACAAATGTACACCTTTTACAGCTTCAGAAATCCTCACATACTGCCAGTCCCTGCACCAAAGAGTGAACATAATATCTTCAATCCAATCATAACTTTGTAAATGAAGCTTGTAGCTTGACGGGGGGGCATACTATATTTATGGACTGGACCTGTGAAGGGTGACTTTAATATACTACTGTATATAAGAGTGCATATTATACATTTAAATGTAATACATATTCTATTTGGTCCTAAATCATTGTACTGGTACCTGCCAATATCCCTAAGAGAAGTAATGTATTAGCTGAATGAAGGTGAATCTGATTGGACAAGGTGAATGAGATTGTGCAGCTGCCTCGCCACAAGCTAAAAACACAACATCAAATCTATCTGGCAACTAAATTGTTTGGGTGTATGTGTGTGTGTGTGTGTCTGTGTGTGTGTGTGTGTGTGTGTGTGTGTGTGTGCGTGTGTGTGTGTGTGTGTGCACACGTGCGTCACTAACCTCAGAGCTCTCTGTCAAGTCCTCCTTGTCCTTCCTCTTGGGAATGTCAATCCCAGAATTATGGATCGATCCCTGATCCATTAGCTGGGTCTGAGAGAAGTCCTGCATCTCTCTGTCCGTCACCTGGCACACACACACACACACACAAATTTGAATCATTTGTTTGTATGTTTGTATGTTTCTGTGCCTGTGTGTGTGTGTGTGTGTGTGTGTGTGTGTGTGTGTGTGTGTGTGTGTGTGTGTGTGTGTGTGT
>CABFOQ010026219.1:23200-33727 GCA_900660455.1 Gephyroberyx darwinii | reverse complement strand
CTTTTACTATTGTATTACCTTTTTTACTTATTGTATTACCTTTTTACTTATTGTATTACCTTTTACTTATTTGACTTATTTTTACTGTGTAAAGTTGAGTTGACCCGGAGGACAAGAATTTCACTGCTGGTAATGATGTACGTTGTTATCTGGTACTGACAATAAACTTGAAACTTGAAACTTGAAACTTGAAGGTTGCCTTGGGACAAGTAGTATTGATGGGGCAGCTGGAGCAGTGGGTGCAGCTGGGATCTGGGGGACAGCAAACGCAACAGAAATGGGGAGGGGTGCAGAGGTAGGAACAGGGGAGAGGAGGCGAGTAGAAGGGGCTTGAGGCAGCAGTGAGGATGCAGGGGTGGATGTGGCCGGGGTTTGTGGAAAGAGAGTTGAAGGAGGAGGGAGGACACAGACAGGCTGAGCAGCTGGAGGCCTTGCAAGAAGTTGCCTCTGTGCAGAAAGTCTCTGACGCACAGCAGGTGGGGTAGCAGCAACTTCAGTTGTGGCTCTCTTTTTGGTATTTGCTTGCCCTACTGCACTCCGTGGCAGGTGGCACACATGTTGAATGCCAGGTGGTTGAGGAGCCGAGGAAGCAGAGGAACCCAGGACACAGCGCTTCAGGCTCTCCACACCAGGGGTGAACTCTTTTTTTCTTCGGAGCCCTGAACCTTCCTGGTGCCGAGCAGCAAAGACCACATGCTGCTGGTCATAAGGTAGCAGGTTTTTCCTCAGGCCTATGATGGTACTGACCTGCTGGTTGCTCAAGGTCAGACTTGTCTGATGGCACAGTCCCACTACATATTCGGCAAGGCTGTCTGGCATATTATGCTCATCCACAGCCTACAATAATAGAAAAATACAAACAATATGAGTATGAATATAAGATACTTGAGTAGGGACAATTGAATTATTTTCACAATTGAACCATTTTGTTCTCTATGCTATTTGAGTTATATAACAGAGACCTTACCAACTGCTCTTCAGGCACCTGTGCTGTTGCCCCTGAGATGGTGGAAGCTGGAGGGACGTAGGAGGAAGAGGGCTGAGATGGTGGTGGAGGAGGGACGTAGTCTATGTCCTTCCCATAGACTGTGAGAAGCCACCTGACAGACCACTGGGAAGAGGCTTGGATGGTGCATGAATGCAGCACACTCCCCAAGATACCTGTCAAGGCGGTGTAACCACTCCTCACTGTGGTTCTCTCTAAGCTGCTTCACCAGGTGATGGGAGCTGTTCCCGAGTGTCCTCTCTCATATCATGCGGGTGACACGTTTGTCACATGCATACCTTAAGTATGGAGAGAAATCATTCTGTTTTAGTTGCATATGTATGAATTATATATTGTCATATAGTCAGCAAAAACAATAAAAGTCTCAATAAAACATCTCTCTCTCTGTCTCTCTGTTAATTTAATTAAAAAAAAAAAAAATTGCACTGCATAAAACGAAACAAATCTGTTTCATTCGTTATCTCAAATTAACTAGCTCTGCATGTGTGGCTACCAAGTCACTTGTGTGTCAAGTGAGGAGGAGTACAGGGGCCTGGTGGAGGACTTTGTGTGGTCTCTGGATTGTGTGGTGCGAGCAGAACCACCTACAGCTCAACGCCATCAAAACAAAGGAGATGATTGTGGACTTCAGGAGGAATAGGGCCCAGTCGACCCCGGTCTCCATGCAGGGGATGTTGAGACGGTCGGGTCCTACAGGTACCTGGGAGTTCACCTGGACAACTGGAATGGGCCGGCAACACCGGGGTCCTGCACAAGAAAGGCCAGGAGGTGACGGAGAGAAGGATGCTGGCCATCATGGATAATGTCTCCCACCCCCTCCATGCCATGGTTATGAAGCAGCGGAGCTTATTCAGCCATAGACTTTTTAACGCCTCCCCTCCCCCTCTACAGCTCAACTGAGGACTGTTCTGCTCCTCACCACCTATCACCTATCACCCTGCACTTTATCCTTTCACATTCATTCATTAACTCTGTATATATGTACATCCATTCACAAGCATCATCTCCCATGGCCCTATGTTTTTTTTTTGTTTAGAGGCCATCTGAGACCAACAGAGAATGGAAATCAAGCTCCTCAATATTATGACATTTACGGCAGCTTGTTTTATAGGCTAGGCAGTATATAATGCAGGTAAGTCTTGGCTATGTAATACTGCCAAACAGACCAACTAAAATTATTGTCATACCACATTTATCGATTTTTTTATGAGGTTACTATCAGTAATGTGCAAGGAGACATTGTGATCGGTGCTATGATTTATATCTAAGTCATGACGATATTGCAGGCCACTATTGTGACTCCTATAACCTTTAGGAAACGTCAACTCAGGATAGTACAGGATAGTAACATCTATAGCAATGTATTCAACAGGATAGGATAATAATCTACAATTAAACCATGAATTAGGTCAATGCTCAGCAAATCATGGAGTCATGGAATCGTAAATCAACATATATTCCTATCTTATTGAGACGCCTAGTGTGTACATATATTGACAGCAGACTGCATGTGCATGGCTGGCTGAGTTTAATTATCATCAATGTCATCATAATCACCATCATTTGGCTGGCTGAAAGTAGTTAGAGTCCAAAATTTAGGAAGAATGATTAATGGCAGTATGAGCATCATGCTAGGTGGCCTATGAACTATCAAGTTCCAGACTATCAAAGGCCGATGCAAAAAAACACAAAAAACAAAACTGAGGTCAATGCAAGTTCAAGAAGGTTCAGTAAATTGAGCCCTACTGTGGTTGCTGTGGGAGCTGCTACATCTCATTTTCTCACTTCTGAGATACAGCTAGTTGCCTGTGGAAGCGTTATACTTAATTCAAATGTTAATGCAAATTGGAAAATGAAAACGCAAGCCGCTCAAAATATTGATGTGGGTACAGGTCTTCTAGATAGGCTTCATCACGAGGTTGCACTGTTAAATATTAATTGGTAAAGCAGATACATTTTGATTCTGCATGTCTGAGTTGGCTCCCAGTGCTTGTTGGATGAGACCGAATTCAGAAAAGAAAACACTTCCACTAACACTAAACTAAAAAAAAACACTGAACAGTTCTGCTACTCTCTGACCTAGAAAAATACCCTTCATCATCTCATGTGCTTGGGTGTTTTGAAGTATGCCCTACAAATCCATCCAAAAAGACACACACACACACACACACAAACTCTCAAATATTCTCTTTCTCACACAAACATCCTCTCAGTTTTTTTCACTTTTGATAAGTCATTCTCTTTAGGGAGCGCTATGAAGGGATATGAGGAAAAGCGTAGTAATGCACTTTGATCCTCTTCCCTCTAACATGCATCAATGGCTGTTTATTTTAGACTGATGAAACGCAAGCTACCAAATATTTGTTCAAAACAGGAGCAACTGAAAGCAAGCGATGAGAAACAATTTTTGAAAAGTGATCTCATGTGGCTGTATTTTTCAGTCTGCTCTGCCTCTCCTTGACACTCTTTCATCTTTCACCCCAATGAATATTCCTTACTTAAAAGGCTTAAATTTTACCCTCATTTCAACACTTTGCTGTTAAAGTCGCAAAGCTACAGAAGGGGAACTGCATAATGAAGCAACGCTGGAATAGCAGCATGGGGAAAAATGCAGGGAATACATTGAAGAGCATCGAATTAAAAACCTGGTCACATACTCAAAGTAACATTTCTCCCAAGCTGTTTCACCTCTTCAGATAAAGGTCCCATAGGCGCTACGAATAACACCTGCACTCACATGTACGGCTCTACACGTGCACACAAACACGCAACCAATGACACACAAATATGCAGTTGCGCTTCAAGTGTTGTGCAGTGTTTGACTTTTCAATGTGCAAATGCATGCATGGGAATGTCCTTCCTAGGAAGCAGGCTCTCCAACAAACGACAAACAGCCAGCTCTGGGGCCCATGCACCCATCTCTCCCAATCATTCTGGTTTCTCTACTGTCAACTATCAAATAAAGGAAAAAATGACAGACCAGTTGACATGTGAGGGTAAAGTACACAACTAATGAGACTAAACATCTTTGGACATGGTCTCATATTTACAACAGTTTTTACTGAGCAAGCCAAGCCATCTCTAATATGAATCTCTCCTTCAGATTCTTTCAGAAGGATAGAGTTGTCATTGCCTTGTTATTGAGTTACCCTTGTCACTGGTTATTACTTAACATTTAAATGCACTGATGCTGCAAGTGGCATTGCCAGGATTGTTCAACTGGATGTGACAAATTGAGCTCCAGGGCAGCGAGGTCTCAGTGGACAACATTATTAATAGGATAGGAACCACGGAGATGAACATTGGACCCACGGGACGTACTGTATCACCGCCAAGGATGACTTAAGAAACTGACATAGGGTCGAAGGGTCGGATGTTAAACCAAAGCTCCCCACAGATACCCCGGCTGATAAGAGACCCGGGAAGTCTGGATGCAATTTGTCCTCCTCTCCTCTCCTCTCCTCCTCTCCCCAGAATCTCCAGAGGCTCACTTCTGTATTGATTTCTCCCTCCACTATCTATTTTACCAAAAGCAATTTGTTGCAATCTCATCCTGCCCTTGTTGATTGATGAGGAAGCTCACTTGCCAATTCCTTCCTGGGTTCCTCTCGTCCGTCGTCCGTCTTTTCACACTACATCTTCCTTCGCCCTTGATTTTCCTCCATCAGCTGATGGTGCCATATACTGTCCTTCCATTCCCACTCACTGGATTGAAAACCAGCTGATGGAGGTTATAATGTAGATAATGTGATGTGCTACTATAGGGAATAAAGGCCCTCCTCACATATTGATTAATGTGTCTTGTTTACCAGCACTGATGAAAACACAATAATCGGTTCTCATATTACCCAACCACTGTGCCAATTAATCATGGGAACAAATCTTTAATTTTAGGTGAAACTGTTTTTTCTTTGGCGCCATTGTATAAAGCCACTGTTGTGAAATGGCAATAAACCAGACTCCTCATCTTTACTCTTCCTCCTGTTTCTAAATTCAGCCAGACGTCCTGCAATTAAGAGTTGTCTTTCAGTATGGACTAATCCCTGCAGTTCCCACACATATAGCCAAGATGGACTTGTAATTGAGAAAGCCTCCGTGGAGACTGTATGAGAATGAGTATATTTTCTATCAGAGCAAAAGTTTATCAATCAAAAGTTCATCCTCACAGTAGAGTCGCTGTCAACAAAACTTTATTGGAAAGTTGAGGTGTTGGATTTTTCTGCTCTTTGAAAAGTTCCACCTCCTATTTCCTCCATTAATCTCTGTGTAGTGGAATGGGAATATAAATGTCTCTCTCTCTCTCTGGGCTACTGAGAAGTGAGGTTCATGAGATGAATATTTATTCTTACAGTTATCATTTCTCAACCTTACAAACTCCTCTCTTTTCCTTCCCCTCTCACCCGGAGTGCTCTTCACACACACAGAAACAGACATAAAGACACAGACACACACACACACACACACACACACACACACACACACACACATGGTCACACAGTCTTTCACGAGCGCGTTGACGCCTATGGCCGTGTGACGTGACTGTTCTAATAAGAGACCACCGGCTTACAAGGCTGCCTCCCTCGGGGAGGGTCGCAGTGAATCCCTTATGCCTCTGCTTGGAGCCTGGGAAGCAGCGGGCCCTGGGATCTGCCTGCCTCCCTGCCTGTTTGCCTGGAGAGAAAGGATGATGATCACAGCCCACAACAAAGGCTTCCTGTCAAACCCTAAGCGCAGATCTGACTTGGGTTGCAAATACACTCTATTGACCCTGAAGTAGGCCTGAGGTGGACACCCTGGAGACTGACACTTTTCACAGTCATAGACTTCAAGGATCTCTGTAAACAAGGTGTTGCTGTGGTCTTAGTCCAGCTATGCTACTGTCCATTTGTGGAGGGAGAAATCACTCGGCTGTATACAAATCTCCTATCGACCAGGTCCATTGGAGAAATGGCTGTGTGTAAATAATGGCTAAATATATAGTAACCAGGCTAGAAACATACGTATAGGTCGATTCAGTATTGATACAAACACACAATCGATCAGATGTATCAGTCAAGCAATAAACAGAACTTGTGACTTCTGCCGAGACGGCTAAGTTGTACATTTAGAAACACAACCACTCTCAGCCGTAGTTGTCCAAGAGGACCGAACATCATGGCTGCCAGACTATACTGTGTGCCTTATTTCACATTTCACACATGCTGTAACATGGTCATGAGAACACGGTCCGTGGTCTCAATGTCCGGGTTCTGCTAAATGAATCAGCTCTAGTTTGCGGTCTGATAACTGTAACCAAATTGAAGCAGATGATCCGACTCCCACTCAGTTAAGACATCCACTTGTTAAAGGACTCTTCACTTTAGTAAAGGTCAAACACATCTAATCAATTCTGCAAGAAGAAGCATCCTAAGATGTACTGGTGTGATTCAGAGATCAGATATACCCAAATATGATGCACAAGTATCCTATTTTGATGCTCAAACCAATAAGTAATTTGTATATTTCCTAGTTTTAATGTAGTTTACATGTAATTGAATTGGAAATTATAGATTGTACAATATATTGTATATGGGATGTAGAATTAGATTGTGGTATTTTGCATTTGTGTCCAGGAAAGTAGTCTGTCTGTATAGTGGCACAAATTCATTCATTTGCAGTGAATATGTTTGAATGCAATATGTATTCATGTGTATATTTTGCATTCAATGTCAGCGGAGTAAGTTCAGGTTTAGTTTTCAACGTGGAGAACTGTTTCCTTCTGATTTTAATTGAATTAGATTCAGATTCATGGATATTTGAAACGCTTTATAAAATCACCAGGAAGCATCAGGCAAGAATCAGGGCAATGCAAGCCGCCGCTTCTTGTTATTTTTATTCTTGCCAGAGGTGCATCTTCGCTACAAACTAATGTTTTAGGGCCCTTGCTAAACTGCTCTGCGCATGTCCGAAAGTAGTAATAGGAGTAAACAGATTTTTTTTTTCTCTCTGTGGCGATTCAGTAGCAAACCCACAGGAAATACAATTTCGTTTTGCAACTGAAACGCATTTGGATTATCTTTGCGAGAAATCTAACTTGTTTTCATCGTATAGACAAATATGTTCAGCCACTGGTTTGTCTTGTGTTGGCTGGATAGCAACTCAGAGATGTACGCCAGCGCCAGTGAAAGCAGCAACACGCTAAGATAGCAGCCTCTGGCCACAGACGTTAACCCGATGTAAGGCCCGTTATGTTGTTATATCGCTACAGCAGAGTATCGTGTTGTGTTCAGGGTCGTCTCTCAGTCAGCTGAGGTGAATTCCTTCCGTCACCGGCGCTGCGGACACGTTTCTTTATTGACAATATTGGCAATAATGTGGTCTAAATCATTTTTCTTAGTGCCAATCCTAATTAAATACTAAGTCATACGTCAGCTATAGGACCTCTGTTTACTTAAAAAAGGGTATACATTCCTGATTAGAACATTTTTGTATGATGGAGTGTATTTTTCTTTTTTTGTTTAATTTATGAAGATGATAAGATGTAATCATGCATTGCAGCCACAAGACATGTTGTGTTTTGAATAAAGGACAAGACTCACTTTTTCATCAACAAGAGGATTTTTCTTTTGCCTACCACAAGGTTAACTGAAAATAGATACAACAAAATAAAAGTATGAATGATCATTTTAGTACAACAAAAGTGTCAATACAAATACAAATACCAATCATTGTGCTAATCAAAATCATCCCACCGGCCCTCAGTTCCAGCTCTAGCACTGACCCTCACTCCTTATATTTCTTTCTCCAGGTCTCCTCCTGCTCTCTCCCCTCTGGGTATTTTTTTATTTTTATTTTTTATTTTTTTACATGACATGTCATGACAGCTCTCCATGTGACTCTATGTAACCCCACATGTCTCATCCACAAATGGGAAGCTCATGTAGTTCCTCCTGAGATTGTTAAATCTGGCAGTGTTTTTGTCTGGCCTTATGATGACTTTCTTCCATTTCATCTAATTCCATGGTGATGAGGAAGACTCTGGGACAAAATCCTTTGGAAGGCCAAAAAACCCATGTCTCTTCACATAAGATCTGCATGAATGAC
This sequence comes from Gephyroberyx darwinii, assembly GCA_900660455.1. NCBI lineage: Eukaryota > Metazoa > Chordata > Actinopteri > Trachichthyiformes > Trachichthyidae > Gephyroberyx > Gephyroberyx darwinii. The sequence goes on along the minus strand of CABFOQ010026219.1, from coordinate 25,638 downwards.
TGGATGGATGGATTGAAGGATGAATGTCTTATTCTCATGTCACATTACTTATGGTCTTTTGATGTAGAGCCCCTTCCACCACCAAACTGATGCACAATATCACACCCTTTCCCCCGAGAAGCTGAAGTCAACGGGCGTTTCTATTGTTTGACACTGTGGCTGCTGACATGGCTCTGCTACATATCCTGTTTACATAGTCCTCTTTGATTCTACAGGTTACTGTAAGATTTGTATCTCTTGTTTTCAACAGACCATGTCTATGCTATGTGAAGATATACACACAACGTTAATTAGGAGACATGATCCACTTGCCTTTAGAGTTACAGATCCAGTTTGTACACAGTGTACCAACAGCCCACTGCTGCTGCACCAGTGTGAAGGTGGCTGTTTGACCTAGAGCAGATAGTGTAAGCAAATGTTATTGCAACTTTTGTGTTTTACCAAGACCAATCCAGGAAATTATGGGAAGCAAATTCCTTGTTCGTCAGTGGTCAGATAGATATACTATTTATACCATTTTAAACACCTTTGTAATCCTACAGTTTTTTAAGACTATACAATACTAAATAACAGTACCCAGCCATGTACACTGATCTATATAGGCCAGGGTCTATTTTTATGTGTTTCTAAAAATATGAGCATATGTAGACTGAGTCACCAAGCACCAGTATTTGACTCATCCTTACATGTTATCCATGTACCACCGTGAAATATAAAGACTATCACAGTACAGATGTCTTGGTAATATAAATAGCTTACTGACATGAATATCTGGATATCCCATGTTGATGCCAAGGCGGAGGGACTTTGGGGTGGAGTGCTGCCAAGTTCCCACCCAGTTTTCGCCCCCCAGGCCAACTGGGGGGGAAAAATGAAGGCAACTCCAATGTGAAGCCACACAACTTGACCTAGTTGACCTTGTTAGCTGGAGCTCAGAGTGTCTGCAGCAGATGAAAGATGAGCCTATGAAGTCTATATTGGTGGCTTTGGCCAGTGTGAGATTGTTGGGTGGTCTGTAAGTCAGCTAGCAGCCCGGCCCAAAGAAGGTCAAACTGGTAGATGGGTAGAAGGTTCAAAGGAAGGCAGCCTTTTTTCTATCCACCTTGCCCAGTGTCTTCACAATAAAAGCCCCTAGACATTGTGAGAAACCACATCGCTTACCTTCATGTTTGATCACTGAACATTCACCCTGCCCATTCCAGCTACACTGCAGAGGTTATTCTTGGCAGAGGACGAGGCAAATTACAATCACTATTAACGTGATGCTTCCGTGTGATCACCTTATTCCTGTGATACATTTCTTTCTTGATGGGTACCGAGTCTTTAAGGATGACAATGCTCATATCGTCTAAGCACGAGTGATGACTCAACGGACTGATCAGCATGGAAGTTAAGTTATACAACCACTAGCACCACTGACTTGTCTGTACTTTGAACGTGCCCCATACATAATGAGCATGATGCAAAGCCATGACCAGAAAAAAATATTGTAGTGAATATAATGACATTTTGAATTTATAAATAAACTCAACAATCTGCAACAGACAGCACACAGGTATTTGTTTCTCTACATGGCTTTATTGTCCAATTTTCATGTGAAAACTTAATGCGACACTTTCCAACACTTCTGCCCTTTAGCACAACACCAACAAACAACAAAAAAAGACTTAACAGGGTCATTGCATGACCACGTGGTGTGCTGATCAGTCAAAAACATTTCAAAGCAAGTCTGAATTAGGAACTGCCTGCTTGACTGAGGTGTGATAACAAGAGCATTTTTTAGAACCATAGAGTAGTTTTCTGAAGTATTAACAAATAGTCTTCCTTCACCCCCACCCCCCCAACTCTGCTCAAAGACCTTCGGCTCTGGGAAGTTTTACCATATTTACATTCGGCCCACAAATATTCAAATATGAGGTTTGAATCCTTAACGTGTGTGAGAATGAATCCCTATAAGTCCAAAAGAAACTTTAAGAAACAAAATCAGAAAAATGAAAACGTGACCAGGAAGTCTCCTCCCTCATGGTTTGTTTGTGGCAAGAGTTATTCTCTCCATCTATCAAGTTTCAAGTGGAATTCACAAGAAGCCATTACAATAGGAAAAAAAAAAAAAAAAATCAGATGTTTCCCAGACAATTATGTCGCTTAATATCTCAATTAGTCTCTACAGTAAGCTGCTTTTCTGATATAAAATATAGTTTTGGTATATTGTTTAACTAAATGAAATCTTTTGGGGGAAAAACAAAAAACAACAAAGATGTCCCCTATATCTCCTCTCCAATGTCCAGAGAAACATCATGGCATAGCATCAGAAGTCCTCTGATAAGGGTTGGAGGGAGGAGGGGGAGCGAAAATGGAGTCCACTGGCTATCCTATCCTTCTTGTCCTCTGTTACAATCGGGATCATGATGGAAGATGGGGGCTTGGATGATACTGCA
>CABFOQ010026219.1:0-18586 GCA_900660455.1 Gephyroberyx darwinii | reverse complement strand
CCGTCATTCAGAACGAACACACAACACACAGCGCAGCCTCCTGCTCCTCTTCCTCCTCCCCCGCCGCCTTCACCCTTCTAGCTCTACCTCGTGAACACCGCGACAGCGTACAGCAGAGTGTAAGCGAGTGTCGAAGGGAGGTGGCAAGAGAGAGAGAGAGAGAGAGAGTGAGAACAGGAAGGAAAAAAAAAAAAGAGCGAAGGGGGAGGGAAGGAGGGAGGTTAATGTGAGAGCGTGTGAATCAGAGAGGAAGAGCAAGAGGAAACGAGGTTCAGCTAGGAAGTGGGAGATAAGAGGCTGAGAGCAAAACTGAGGATGAAGAGCTGCTGAGAAGGAAAGATGTAAGGCTAAACGCGCATGCAGCCATTCGGAGATCAACCCCATCTATCCACCGCTGCTGTGATATAGACGGAAACGATAAGAGGACAGTGAAAGGACCCCGGGCTGCAGCAGACTGTCAGCCACCGACTCCCCTCTCCCTTTGCCCGGAGGCAGCTGCAGAGGCACGGCAGCGCTAGCACCAAACCTCAGGGGACAATGCGCTGAGGCGTATGGAGAGACTGCAACGCTGGAGCTCTCCAACTAATTTTCTGCCCATGCATGCACGCACACATACACACACACACACACACACACACACCTGGTATAAAGCTACGAGCGCCTGGAAGAAGACCAGAATACATTTCACCATGACTATTATACCAGTGGAGGGCACTCTTTCTCTGAGTGACAGAGCCAGATGCAGGTTGGGAAAGCAGGGGAGGATTTGACACCCGTTGTAGAGCAAAAGAATGAGGACCTGAGCCATCGAGCCTGAGCTGGTTACAAAATGTGGTAGCAACGGGATTGGGCCAAGAGCACGGTAGGGGGAGGAAAGAGGTTGCACTGTGTAAAACCAAGAGGGGCCATCAAGGTGTGGGGACTGTACTTCATCACATTCAAGAATGATGGGTGGCAGAAGGAGAGAGGAACTGACTCAGGCTGAAACAGGTGTGTACATGCTGTGAAAGCTCAGAGTGCAAACTCACACCAAGATAGTGCCGTCTACGGTCTAGCAATTATTCATGTTACAACATTCATGCAAGAAAAGAACGATTCAGTCTGAAACCAGCTGTGCCTGTTTTTGTGGCTATTTTTGTGGCTATTTTTGTGCCTGGAAAGGAAATGCTCCTTTTCATTTCTGTTGACGCATCCATGAGAGCCCAACATAAGTCTTTTCAGTGCTTCTGTGAGCTCTCACAAACAGCTCTTTGTCTTGTGGGGGTCCTTTAAGAGGGTAGTGTGTAATTCAGTAGAAAGTGAGAGAACGCACTCCACTCCAGGGGGCTAGCGGCCCACAAACAGAACATAGGCTGATCATTCTGCAACCATTCCTTATCTGGATTCTGCTCTATTACAAAAGGAGGTACAGCTGAGAAAATCTGTGCAGATCCTTAATTCAGCCTCATTCTAAAGAGAATTCACCGAATAATTCAACATTCATGGTCAGGCTTGACGCTTAGTCTTAGTTTAAGTTTACACAGTGGAGGGCAGTGTTATTCGTACTCATTAGTAAAGTATCCTTGGATATTTGTAACTTGTTTCCAACCCAAACCCCCAACATGTGTTTCATATTGCAGTCTCAGGATCACCAGCATCACAAACAAATGTCTAATCAATTAAAATGTGCTAAGAACAACTGGAAAGGTATACAGCGTACCAATTTAAAAAAACACCAACAAACATTAACATTGTTAAACAGCTATTGGTGATTCATGTATTTTCCATAGTCACGTGAATAACTGGTTTTGGTTTCAGTCCCTCCGAATCAAAGAACAAGCATTTCTTTCTAGACTCACCATTTTGCACCGACGTGCAACGATCACGCAAGCAGAAATCCATCGTAGCAGAGGACGAGAGAGCAGCCTCAATAGTCCACAATGCAACGCAGCTACAAGACATGCGTTTTGAGTAAGGGGCGCGATTCTCGCTTTTTAACTCACTCTCTAGCTCTTACCATCACGGCAGTTATTGTCCTCTCCTCTTACAAGTGAAACCAACGGCTGAATATTCCAGGCATGTTCTCTGAATGTTGTCGAAATGCTGGGAAATCACAATCTGACTTAGAAGTAGACAAGGCAGATTGAGGGAAAGTGGATACAACAGTAAGGTAAATTACAACATTCTCACAAAATAACTTGCGAAATGCACTGAACACCACAGATTGGTGATGGAAAAGTAACTGGGTATCTGACGGTTGAATTTTCCTTTAATCTTCCCCGCAATATCCCTGCATTAGACCACTGATGTAGTGAAAGTGCTGTTGGACAGATTTGTTACTGTGATGTTTTCATTGAATGCATTATGCCTAAATTTCATCACAGGATTATCAATCTATTTTCTTAGATTTGTATTTGTTGTTACTTTTTATAGATATATTTGATATATTTATTAGTAGTATTGATGTATTTATGTAGATACAAGAAAGTAAAGGCAGTTGTCTATGTCTAAATGTATATCAACAAAACGATGCATTCTCTGTAGAAATTTTGTCAATGCTGTGAGCTCCAAAAAAATATGAGAGTACAACACCTTGTAAATGTCAAGCCTTGTGTTGTAACGTTTCCAATCAGTCAATGTCAAAACAAATCAGTGTGTGAGTTAGATCAAATTTAACATCATTAACAGCACCGCACCACCACCTTGTCTCAAAATCCTGGGCACCCTGGATTGCACCCTGCTATATCTTCTAAGCACTTTGGATATTAAAGTCTAGTGACTATACATAGTGCCATCTTAAATTTGAAGCCATTTCCATTCATGAAAAGTTACCACTTTCTGTACATACTCATTCAAGGTGCCAGGAATAGGTTAGTGGGACAGATTAAGATTATATTAATAGATTATAGTCTCTTTTACCATTTTACATTCACAGATTTCTGGCAACAACCTTCTTGCAGTTCAACGTATCCCTTTCAGAATTCGGCCATGGACTACACTCTGGTTTAAATTACTCAGCACAGAACAGTATAGAATACAAAAGTGACTCCAAGCCAATATGTTAGGTATTGAATCAATCCCAAACCAACCTCTGCTTCATAAAGACAAGGATTAAGGGCTAACAACACTTCATTTGTTTCAATTTATCAATCCTAAAGTAATTTTATGATCGCAACTGATGAGACAGTTTGTTCATCTTTTTGTTATATGTGCTCTCCCCCTCTCCTAGATACATAGACTCACTGGAGATTCAACATGAGAGCTGGCTTATACCTCAGAGATGGCTAGTCAGACAACAAGAAAGTGATTTACAGTGACACACATCGAAGTGCAATACCAGCACTGGGTATAAGCCCCTCGGGAGACACAGCACACACACATCACAGTATCTCCAGGGATCAGGGGTCAGAAGCTGCCTGCGACTGACCATACGAGTGTGACCACTGTCTGAGTCAATTAGTGGTGCCATACTGCCTCCAGACACCATGCAGTGGAAGCGACGCCACTGCTGTTCACATATCATAGGACTCCTGTATCTCCTCTCACTGCTGGGGGTCCTGGTCTTTCTGGTCCACCAGGAGTGGCTACCTGGGCTCACAGGTATGCCGTGGCAAAGGGGGCATCCTGTGGTCTATGGAGGTGGTGGACTACACTCCACCAAGGCCAAAGGGAACCTGAGCTCCCGACATTCTCTGTGGAGATTTGTGATCGTTCCTCAGCAGACCTTCAAGACTGACACCAACATCAGCTCCCGCCAGGAGGATGACGACTCCTCTCCTCAGGGGGAGGCGGGCCTTGAGAACTCTCTGGCAGCCAATACTAGCCAAAGTGAAGAGGGAGGCCTTAGTGGAAAGCTAACCCAAGGGCCTTACACTTACATCATTAACGAGCCAGACAAATGCCCAGAGGACAAACCAGCACCATTTCTGGTGTTGCTGATAGCCACTGAGGCACGGCAAGTGGAAGCAAGGGAGGCCATTCGGCAGACGTGGGGGAATGAGAGCATTGCTCCAGGCCTAGGGTTCATGCGGTTGTTCCTGCTAGGGGCAAATGAAGGGGAGCTGGGACACTTACAGCAAAGGATGCTAGAAGCTGAGAGCCAGAGGCATCATGATATAATTCAGCAGAACTTTCTGGATGCCTACAACAACCTGACCATAAAGACCTTGATGGGGATGAACTGGGTGGCAATGCACTGCCGGCAGGCCAGCTATGTCATGAAGACAGACAGCGACATGTTTGTCAACACAGAGTACCTGATCCACAAGCTGCTCAGGCCCGAACTGAAGCCCAAGAAGGACTACTTCACAGGTAACAACATGAGGGGCTTTGCGCCCAACCGAAATAAAAACAGCAAGTGGTATATGTCCCCTGAGCTGTACCCCAGCGAGAAGTATCCCACCTTCTGCTCTGGGACAGGTTACGTGTTCTCTGGAGACTTGGCAGGAAAAATCTACAGAGCTTCACTAAGCATCCGCCGTCTGCATTTGGAGGATGTGTATGTGGGAATATGTCTGGCCAAGCTACGTATCGAGCCCACACCACCACCCAACGAGTTCCTGTTCAATCACTGGCGGGTATCTTACTCCAGCTGCAAGTACAGCCATCTGATAACGTCACATGGATTTCATCCCAGTGAACTACTTAAATATTGGCATCACCTGCAAAGCAACAAGAACAATGCCTGCATCAACTCAATTAAGGATAAGATGGGCAGGCTACACCAGAGCAGACTGAATGGACAGAAACCTGTTTGATGACTTGAAATGAAATGACTTGAAATGACTTGAAATGACTTGAAATGAAAAGTCTTGAAATGAAATGACGCTTACATTCAACTCACAGTTTAGATGGAGGTTTTTGGATAAAACTAACGACATTTCTACACTTCCTCTGAGCTTGATATTAATGGCCTGATCCACACTTTATCCACCTGGATATTCAAAACAAATAACAGTTGGCAAAAGGAAATAAAGTGATCCTAAATTCATACTAATTCTGTACAAACCAGATTAAAAGATTTACGTTTGGATCAAGCCATTGGAAAGTTTATGTGTGCAGGACATATTTTAAAAAACTGAACCGCTGTAAGTTTGGCTGAAGTACAATAGCTACTTTTTTGTAATAATGTAAGGTCTATGTCCTTCATCCGTTTGTATGCAACCACAGGCATGCTCCAAACAGAGTGATCAAGGTACTAGTTAGTACCAGTAAAGAGTCATACTTCTGTATCTAATGACTAGTGTCGTCATTTCAACAGGATGTCAGTTTCAACATGAAGTCAGATACTAGATATTGAGGTTGCAATTAGATATGTGGGCATAGCTGTTTTCAATATAAAATATATAATATACTTAGAGACTTCCTCAGTTTGACCGTTCTTCTTTGACAAGCAACTTGATGTGGAGGCTAGGGATTCAGCGCAGCAGAGTAGCACCATGTTTACAGAGCTGTTTCAAACACCTTTGAGAAAAATAATTGCAGTCTTTTGAGATTTACAAATTCACAGTAGTCAATATTGTGGTTGATAACTGATTAACTATGCAGCCATAATAGATGCATTAGCCACTTTGATTGGACTGTTGAGGACTAATGAGAAGAGACACAGCCAACCTTACTGTCTAAAGAACATTTCCCTGGCCTGGCAATCAGCAGTCTCAGCAGAGGCCAACTCGGCTTCAGCTGGAGCTATACCCCGAGGGGAGACTTATTCAGCCAGGTTTTCAAGACTGTGGACATGAATACAGTCTGGGTGGGAAATTAACACCGGGTTTGGCTGCAGCTGGTCAGTTTGTCTACTCTACCAGACACTCCAGCTGGTTAACAACCACGGTTTAAGGTTGAATGAATCTTTGATGCCGCTGATCTCTAAAAAAGTTATATTTCCCACCCTGAATACACTAGTACAATATATTAATTATACATGACATGCTGGGAGAAAGAAAAAGCTTCCAACATGGTAACTTGCTACATGTGTAGCTCTGTAGTCAAGTCAGTCTCTTGCTTGACTCAAATGCTTCATGTTTGGCTTAGACATCAAAAAGTCATGCAGGCATTATACAATATATAATATAATTGTTTTAATTTCTTCCTCAAGTTCTTTTCCTCTTTTAACATTTTTTCACATTGGATTTGTCAGGATTCAACTTTACCTTTAAGCATTTTTATATAAGAAAATACCCATACATAAATCACTGTTTTGTCGTATATGTCACATGGCATGACATGTTTATTAATTATTATTTTTTATTACCAATTACTCAACTCGCCACAACTCACAATTCATTTTTTGGGAAATGATTTAATTTTGAAACCCCCGCACCTGAACGCACTTGAAAGGAAGGAAAGATTTAAAGTGTGTGGTGAGAAGGAAGAGAAAAATGAACTTCCTCCTATTCTTAGTCCAAAACATCAGTCTGCATGCACTTCAAACACACAGCTTTACAAACATAGATTACTCCCCAAACCACCCGAATACTGTCTGATTTGTCTTCAATGTTCATGCCTGAATTGTTTTTAAATATGGAGTCCACATTTCTGTGAGTGACCGTGAGTAAGTGGAAAATGAGTAGTTATCTACCCTCAGAATGGTCAATTTAGTCTACACTGACTCTACAACCAAATCTCTCATGACAACAATAAATCCTGCAAATGGGTGTGTCCACATTAACTTCTTATACAATGAAGAGATTAGCTTCTTGTACAAAGATATTTCTGTTTGTGAGAACATGGAGACTGAATAGTCAACCACCAACATGAGCTGCAGCGACAATACCAGCGCTTCCGCTTTTTCCCCGCTGACTTTCGTACATCCCAAGTGTATGCTTAACGTATGTCTGAATGCCTGTGCCTCATGAGGTTGAGGTTATATGGCCTTCTTATCTATAATGTGGTGAGGAATGAATGGACACATGCAGACAGGGCACAGTCTCTGACACCTTAGTCTTCTCAAAACCCCATCCAGCAAACCAGCAGCGCTTCGGTCTTACCGTTACTGACTTCAGGGTCATGCCGTGGTAGGTGCCCATGGTGTCAATCTTGAAGCCCTCCGTTTCTAAGAAAATAATGCATGTTTGTGAGTTGCAGATTACTGGCAAGAGAAAATAGTATTTAATGATAAAGAAAATAATGACCCAACATTGTGTCATGCCAAAGTCATGTTGTACTTCCTGTTATGCTACAAGGACTTCCACCCACACATCAGCAACCAAGCAAGTAAACACCAAAATCACCCATGTGTCCCTGGTAGATGACTTGTTACAGTGCTTCATGGGGACCTATATACCATACACCCGTGTATGCTATGCTCTGTGACAGCAGGTGTCAAGCATTATTTCAAAAGTGAAAATATGAGCACTTGTTCCGGATCTAAAGCTAATATAAGTAATGTGAAGTGAATGTGGTGGCTGATGGAAGACTGTATACAGCTCACAAAATCACTTTGCAGAGGATGAATATGTGGTTTCTAACTTGTAAAGTAAACAAAAGCACATTAGTATTTGTGAAGAGAAGGAACAATTTACAAATATTTTTCTGACGCGGCCTCCGAACTGGAGGCCGCGTAAGAAATTTATCAACTCGTATGGAGTTACTATAGCCAGTAACTCCATACGAACTGTATGGAGTTACTGAAATTTGTGTTTATGCATAAGAAAAATTCTTTCTCAAACACTGAAACCAGTGGTTGTAAATTGTTCTTCCAGTAATCACAAGTATATTCATCAATGTGCTTTGCAAGTTATTTATGGTGGAAAAACTAAGATCCAATATCAGTTTTTATATGTAGGTAGAATGTGAAAGTAAATTAGCAGAGCGTATTAGTCATTATTTTCCATGACAGGAGAGAGCTACCTGTAAACAAAAACTCAAACTCAACAAAAAGGCTACTCTCAGTGGAGAAATTAGTATCTGTTCCTCTTCTATGGTGGATTTCTCCTTGTATTATTGTTGAATGTCAGTGCAAAATGGTGAGTCTAGAAAGAAGCCCTTGCTCTTTGATTGTGAGGGACAGACAGCAAACCTTGACGTTCACCGTTGATGTTTTAGATAGTTGGAAGTTTTTCTGCTAGTCTATCTCGATGTGATGTCATGACGTCTATGTCCATTTTGTTGTATGGTGCATACAACAAAATGGACCCAGGAAAAGGGACCCAGGAATGCAAGACACATCTCCAACAGCTGATTTTTAACAGTGCTGAAGTGTTTTATCATGGATTTTTCCTGTAATGGGTACCCTGCAGCCAATCTCTCCAAAAACATGGAGTAATCCTTTAAGGTCACAAGGTCTCACAATTCGAAGCATTCGCACAAACAACTGCATACACACGCAATCATAAGACTCACCCTCTTTTCCTTTGAATCTCTCCTGATCGTATCTGTTGTAGGCAGCTGGGACGGGCTGTTTATTCCTTATAGACGGGTCCTGGAGAGGACATCATATAATTACACACAAACAAATGTCTACATGTCTGTAAATGCACTTTAGTCAAACCTTAGCAGCCTGTTAATACACTCAGCGCAGCTTCAAGAGGTTAAATAATAACCTTTCCTAGATAACCTTCCAGTTAATTTCAAGCTCCATTTATTTGAGAAATGATACAAGCCAAGAGAGGCATTAATAAACTCTATCGTATGTACAAGCCAGCTATTTAATGGGGTTTCTCATGGGCATCTTTCTTCAGAATGCACCGTTCTGAATTCATTTTGCGGCGCAGGTCAGATAAATTCCTATATCGAGTTGTGAAGCCACACTACGAGAGCATGTTTTTGCATGCGTGTGTGTCAGGACAGTCACATTTTCCTAAATTTGAATTTAAACCTTATTCTGCCTTAAAGATATCTTTGAATTTACATGCAATACAAATTCTCCTTATAATCTATTTGCAGCAATGACATTGCAGCTATAGCCTACAAACTACTTCAGGAAAAAAAAAAAAAAAGAGGCCACGAAGAACTGAATAGCTCTACCGGCCACGAGACAAGGTTATTGCACTTATTGTGCCTCGGGCAAACGCCTCAACCAGGCGATATGCTGGAAAATTAGTTAGTTGTCGTTGTACAATGTGACAGTTACTGCTTACAGTTTACACACTGCCAGTTTTTGCTCACAATTTTGCCGCCAACAGCATAAAATCCACTGTTTCCATGTAGCACTTCTGAGGTGACTCAGCATTAAAATAATTCTCTCAGACTCAGCACAATCCGTTTTGCTTGCAATTCCAGCATTGCATTTAAGTGTAATGTCACCACCCCGCCCCATCCCAGTTTGAGTCTTTGTCCACCTACTGCACAACTTTGAAAGACGCAAAGAAATAGATGAGGAGCAGGGGGTGTGGAGCGGCTGTGACACAGGGGCACGGCCCATTGCACAACCCGTCCTCTGGGGAAAATGAGGTGTGAGACAGCGTTATGGTATTTTTGCTACAGAGGAATCATCCCCACTCTGATTTTATATTGGGGGCGGGGGTTGGGGGGCAGTAACATTTCACAGCTCTTCCAGCTCATTACTGGTGCAGAAATCCTAGGGAATTCACGCATACCTGGCACTGTACACTAAGCACCGATGTGAACCAATAAGGGGAAGAAGCGGCGAAACTAATGCATTTCACTGTAAACTCATAAACCTTTGTTTACAACCTAAAAACAGGTTTTAGTATGTAATTTCAAGTCCAAGTCAAAAGCATTAAGCTCAGCCAAAATGGCTTTCGTTAATTTGATCAAACCTAGCAAAATTTGAATTATCATTTGAAATTTGCAAGCGGGATACGTGGAGGGCGCTCTCTTTACCACTTGGGTGGCGTTCTGTGCTGGTCTCTGCTCTGGTGCTCTCCCTTCTTCTCTGGCTTTCACCGACTGAAGGATGGCAAAGATGTTTTTGGAGAAGTTCTGCAAATAAGCAAAATGGTTCAGAAATGTGAAGAGTCAAACAGCCTTCCACAAAAAAAAGATGCTGTCCTTTTACGGGTTTTGTCACCATTTCATAAAATACAAGTCACAAGGTTTTACCCGTTTCCCTAGCCAAAGGTTGCACTGTAATCAGGAGGCAAACATCAAGCAAAATCTCATGATTGGGATGAACCCTGAGTTGTTAATCTGGACACAAAATTGGATATTTAATTACATCTTGGATATTTAATTACTAAGCACTACTGACTGACTATATGACATTTCCCTTGATGCAATACTGCCATCTACAGGCACATCAGAGCTCCAACATGATATGATAAGGTAAGTAATGGAATCCTTTCCCCAAGGCTCAAACAGAATAGAGTAAAATACAGTTCCACTACAATGCATGTCTGTGCATCGTGCCGAAAATGTCTACTCAACTACAGCCATTAGAAAGTATTCAACCCCCTTGACTTTTCCCGTATTTTGTGGTGTTACAGAAGTTCAAAATGGATTCAATTAGGCCACTCATCATGAATTGATTTAAGATACATCCAAAGTCCTCTCAATGTCTTGAGATGTCTCCACAGCAGATTCAGTGGACATGATTTAGAACTAAACATGTGTCTACATGATCTTGCTGGAACGACAAGTCAGTGCAGCTGCAACACTGGAATGCAAAACTGGTGAATGTCTGGGCCCAGCTCATCACCACCTAACACCATCGCACCTGTGAAGCGCGGTGGTGGCAGCATCATGCTGTCGGGGTGGTTTTCTCTGGCAGGGACCGGGAGAATTGTAAGGATAGACAGAACGATGAGTAGACGCAAGACGAATCGACTTCAGAGTGACATGTAACAGGTAAACCGCACTTCATAACAACAATGTAAAAGTCCTTGAGTGGCCCAGCCAAAGCACAGACTTGAATCCCATTGAAAATCTGTGGAACGACTTAGACAGATGTTCACGGACACTCCACACTGGAGCTCCACACTACACTTCTACAGTCTCTTCTGATCGTATTGGGTCCAGATTGGAAACCATCACCACTCTGATCTGTGGCTGTGTGGATCCTTGGATTGGTGACAACATCTAACCATCAGGAAAGATCTTCCTCTAACTTCCTCCACTGACTGGTGATTTTACAGGGATACGGGTGCATTTTTAGTTCATACCTGCTAGCACTATCATCAAATGAAGCCAATTTGGATGAAAAAACTAACAAACAAACATTGTTTGAGTCCACAAAGTCAGTCTCCAATTCTTTACCGAGGTTTCGTGTCTTGATGACACCTGAGGGAAACCTTGCTTCCCTGGTTTCTAGTTTTGTGGAAATAGTTTATTTTCACAAGTACCTTTTCAACGAAGATCATAAGAATAAAATAATTGCCTTAGGTCCCAATACTATATTATATAGGATCTGCTGATCAGAAGGCTTCGAGTATAGTAAATTTAGAGGCATAGAGCCAAACTTCAGTTGTAGAGAAAAAAAAACACTGTGATTGGGTATCATTGGCCTGCGGGGGGGCTGACCTTTCCAGTGCTCTGGAGGATGGTTGTCCTCGTTCTCCAGACCCTCTCTCTGCTCACAATGTCCCTGGTGACATCCACCTCTGCATCCACGAAGCTCCTCTGCTTCAGAGTGATGTCATCGTCCAAGTCCGTTTTTATGGTGGAACGCTTCTTGGCCATGATCTTGGCTTTGATGGCAGCGATCTTCTCCACCGACATGGCTTCAGACAGTGATCTGGACACAGGAGGAAAGGTTTGGTCACATAGATAGCTCACAGGTGCACAAACCAGAGGGTGGGTGTCAGTTTGCAGCCAAAACTAGCAACATCCACAGTAGTTCTGTGAACATTGTTCAGTGGTGAAATGATTTACTTTGGATATCTTATTACTTAACCATTATACCTGATCTGGTCAGTTTGCACAATGCCTTCTTTGTGGCCCTCCAGACGTGCAGCCAGGCGCTCTTTGTCCAGACGCACGCGTTCCTCATCCTAAAGAAAAACATGGTAGTGCACATGCTATTTAACAAACACATAAAATATTATGTAAACGTCTAAGATTTTTTTCCTTTTTCCTTCATTTGGTCATCTTTCCCTTTGCCAACTGACAAGCAAACTGAACAATACCATGTATCCCTGCATGTCAGCCATTTGTTTGGACCATAAGGACTTGCAAAAACATTACAAATTATATGTTTGGATTGTTCACTTCACTTTTAGTGACCAATTCTACACACAATTAATTTAGTATTATGAGAAATAGTGGTCTTTGAGTGCATTTAAAGACCTTCAATGAAGCATTAAATAAAGTAGATCTGATATTCCCTGGCTATTTTCTTGTCTTTGGTCCCATTGCGTTCTCACTTAAAATGGGTAGACTTCGAAGCAGCCTGAGATCACCCCTCTCCAACAGACCAGGAAGCTGATACTTGGTGTGAACCAGAGTTTGATCGGCGTGCTCTTATCTCCCCAAACAAACCAAGCTAAGGGGGTAAATGCTGTAGGGTGTGATTCAACTGCACTGAACAAGGCAGGCAAAGGTTATTGGTGTTGGGAGTCCTGAGTGAGTGTAGGTCAGAAATGTTAGCAATTCACCTCAATCCTTGGTTTTTTGGCTTCAGAAGATACCTCGTCAGCTGCTCTTTTGACTGAGGAGAACAAAGCAACAGTATTATCTCACAAAGCAAAGTCAGAAGTCGTCATTCATAAATAAGATAAATGAAGAGGAACATCTGACTCCTCCAACCTTTTGTAACAAATCTGGTTTAGAACGTACCTTGTGTTGGCCTTTGCAAACCTATTTCTATAGGGGCACTTCTGTCAATACTTGCTGAAGTAGCTGGAAGTGGAAAGGAAGTAGAAATTGCATCAATTATAAACAGTTAGTCACCCATTGGCTTCACTGATGAACCACCACAATATTTTGGTGAAACAACAACTACATGAAAAATATATTAACTATATTACTACATACATTAGGCAACTGATATTCCAAGCACTTGACAAGTGTAGGGCCTAAATGAAAACACATGATAGAAACATCACCGTAGATGCTTTTCATCAACAGTGTAGTTCTCCCAAATGCTACTTACAACTCTCGCCATTGAGATATGACAGCAAGCCCTTTCGATCGGGTCTTCTGACAACCGGGATGTTCTCTGTCTACGGAGAGCATAAAATCATGTAATTCAACACATGGTCAGTAGAAATACAAATAACATTCCAAGATGGCATGAATTTGGCCTTTTGAGACATCAACCAAGTGGCGAAAAACAGTTAGGCAGAGACAGACAGAGGTTTGAGCTTGATGAGATTTATGAGATTTAATGACAGCGATAATTTTATGAGGTGATTTCATGGCAGTGAAACTGTAATGAAATAATGAATAAGTCACTTACTGCGGCCCTTCGCACATAGGATGGATGAGGCAGATGCACATTGTTGAGCAAGAACAAGATTGAGTCTAGAGTATAGTACTCTTTGGGCTGCCCCTCCTTTCCAGTTCTGGGGGTAGAAACACACACACAAATCCCTTAAACTCAGTCAAAAGTGTCGTTTAACTGGCCGTCCTTGTATATAACTTAAAACATATAAGTTGACATAAGTTAAATCACTAAAATATGAGGTAATTTGAATCATCATGACGTTCAGGTTCAGACATCTTGATGTAAACACGGAACTATGATCCAGCTAGCTAACTTACTGTACTATTTAATTCGTGCCCATCTCAGTTTGCTACATTAGCAACATTAGTTACATTAGTTTGCTTTTGAAGAAACCACCGTACACAACACATATCATAGCCGTTATGGTTCTGGATATTGAAAACAAGTGTTTCCCCTTGAGCCACTCGACTCCAGAATCCAAGAGAAGAGAACTCGCAGCTCGAAGTTAGCTAGTAGCATCTCAACGCTTAACGTTACTGCAGCATGTTACGCTAAACATTATGAGAAATATCGTCAGCCAAAGTTGCAGGGAGATAGATGACCTCCACACGGGCTAACAACAGACGCGCTATGACCCGGAGCACAACGGCAACGTGGCATGTAAACACAAACAGAGAGTGCGTAAAGTTTATAGTAACGTGACAACAACAGCAGAGTTAGCATTGTAGCATCTGCTAGCTAGCAAGTCCCCCGCCACCACTAGCACCACCAGGCAGATTAGCTAGAGTTACAGGCCTACAGAAGCGATCGGTATATCCACTAAACATTGACATACCCCCAAATGATGTAGTTGGTCTTGACATTTTTTGGCCAGGAGAACTCTCCAAATATAACTTCATCTCCTTTGGCGACTATTTCTTTTTTCTGGATGTTATACTGACGAAGAACACTCAACACGTCCGCCATCTTCACTTGTCTTCATGTAGTGTGTTTGTAAAGCCCCCGATTATCAACATCCCGTGGCCTCGCAGGATGCCTGATCTCTGTGAAGTTACATTTTTGGTCAATTTCTATTAAAATTATCCTGTATGTTTACAATAAAAAACGTGTCACAATGCACATATGTATTTTCTATTATAATATTTTTTTCATGATCTCATTCAACGAATGCAGGCTCGTGTTAACTCGTGTTTCACAAGTCCAATTAACTTCCGATCATTTTAGACTTAGACAATTTCATTTTTCAGTTTCTCATAACTGGTTCAAGTGACCTACTGTTGCTTAAGGAGAAATTCTTCTCTCCACCTGCACCCCTTGGGAGAGAGGGGTGAGGATGGATCAGCCACAGAGCAACAACTTTACAGCTGGTAGGGATTCAGTGCCTTGCTCAAGGACACTTCCACAGGGTGGACACTGGGGGTCACAGGGACCCCACTATGCACATTATGATGTCAACCCCGCATAACTTCATTCTTATTTTGAGGTTAACAGACACGCAGAGGGTGTGTAGAATATAAGGAGGAAAAACGTACAATATTCCAACTACAATATTCCAAGAGGCAAAAAGTGTTTATTAGGGGTTTACATTGCCACTACAGTCAAGTACTGTACATGTCAAGCAAAATTGGATACAAGAGACAATATGATGGAAATCCTGTTGACCATGATGGTGAAATACTTTGGACTACAGCTTGTAGTATCAAGGATCATATCACCATAGCACTGCAAATAATAACATGAGCATGTATGGACAAAGGATCCATCACAGTAACATGGTCTGGGTTTTTTTTTCTTTGTAAAGAGTTGATTACACCAAACTACATGCCAAATTCAGTAAATGCTAGTAATAAAATAATAGCAATTACTGAGCAAGTAGACAAGGAGCACCACTCCACTTCAGTTGTGGTTCCCTAAATTGAATTGGCCCCTAACACTAAAAATATTCTAGCATTGTAAATGTATTCAGTATTTGAAGAAATATAAAGCATTGTAATTTAAAACTCTCAAGTGTTACACATGTATTACAAAAGGTACATTCAGCTGCATCTATTACACTGGGAAGGTAGCAATTATCTATGTTAGTGTTTTCATCACTGACATTCCTACATTGCTATTAAAAAAAATACAGAAACATTATTGTGCTAGCAGCTTCAGTCTTCGTAAACAGTTGTTAAATAGCTTTGACTTGACCTGTCTGAACAGAATACAGCAATAGAAAAAGCCCATTTGTGATGCATAGAAATCAATCAGACTAAATGATGAGAACAAATCCATTTTTCCAACCTTCAGTAAACTCCCACACATTAGTATTGGTTTCAAAGGAAAACCCCAAATAACCTTCACTCTGCATTACACATTTAAGAGCACCAAGGGTATTATTTTACAAAATATTTTCACAAGATCAGAACAAACAAATCAAATTGAAAAATTTCAAACACAAATATAATATTGGTATTGGTGAAAACGAAATGTAAATGCATTAGACATTGGAATTGTGGCGAGAGGCTAAAGCCACACCTCATGGGAATTCTAGACATGCATATTACTATTACTTGCCTGTAAGCAATACCTTTCAAATAACTTTCCTGACCAAATCAATCAAGGGTTTTTACAGAATACTCAGGAAAAACAAACTGCAAGCTATTCTGTTGCCCCTTGGTGCTTTGCTTGGTTTCGTCTCCTGTTTATCTGTAATCATTTATAATACTGCTACATACAACAGGACAGGATTCAAAGGCTGAAAAAGGCCTCTACCTTCACATCGAACTTGCTATCATACCATAGATAAACAGAAACTACAGTAAATCCCTTCTAAGTAAACCTACAGCTGTACTAAGCCTCTAACACTATACTGGTCTCTTACACTGTTGCTCTTTGATCCATGTGAACTCATCTGCAAATGAAATGAAATCCACCCATTTCTAGTAAGGGTCTACAACTTCTTAGTATCTGACTTCTCACTGAGAACCTCTAAAACTCTAAACAACACATTATACAGTGTGCTGTTTATATTAAAACTGTCTAACAGCATGATATACAATGGCATATCAGTGTTGTACTCATCACTCCCTTCCCAAATTTCAGGAAAATAAATGCACATTTCCAGAGTGTGGTCCAGCCCGCTGGACAATTTGTCAATTAACTCGTAAGCGATAGAATATAAAAACAGAAATCGGAATTGTAAATGTCAAGATCTTTTGGATTAGTGCTGTTTTAGGGCACTCTACATGCGAAGTGAGCCAAGTATGTCCCCTTTGTGGCATTTTTTGTATCTCTATCTCTCTTTTCTCTATCAACATGATTCAGAGACCGTCGTCATATTTTTTCAGATCAGATCCTGGGCTAGGTTACGGATGACGTGCACAGCTCCAAGGTCTAAGCCACAGATGCTCAGCAGACCCCTGTCTTCTGTGTCTGCGATGGCATGTCCAATGGAAGTCAGCCCACACATCACCAACTTAGAAAGGGCTCCTGATTTCTATTGATAAAATACAGAAACACAAAAAGGTGTGTGACATGTGAATATACATTTGAGTTTACATGAAAATACATTTAAGTGGTATGCAATTACATCAAGACTAGGCATAAATCTTCAGAGAAAAGAAACACGCAATTTTTATATTTATAAAAAACAATCCAGGTATTATATTTGTGAGTACATTTTACAATATCTCATGGTCAAGGCTTAAAACGTCTACTTTAGACATTAACTCCAAGTTAATTTCACCTGGTTTTAGGGTAATCCTATTTTCTTAAACGCTCTACAGCTGAGAAGACAGCATGGAGGATAATGTTACATTAAATCTCCTCCCCAACACATGAATGAACTAACGCACTTGTCTGTGCTTCTTCAGCGTCTCCACTGGGCTGGCAGTAAATGTCCAGAGTGGGTTGTTGGTTAATACGACAAACACATCCACGGCCTTCCCATTCTCTGTGGCCCACGTGATGGGGAGAGTGCAGTCTGTGCTCCCACTGGGGATCTGGAACATATGGTGGATATCAAAGAGATCGGTCATAGAGAAAAAATGTTCACTGAAGTAAATGGGTACACAACAGATGATCTAACTGCTACCTTTAATGTATCTGCCAAAATTTGCTAGGTACTGTATAATTGACATTGGGTGGATAGTTACTGACAGTTATAAAAATGCCCTTGTTCCTAAAGTGAACTGGTCTCAGACATTATGAGGCACTGAGTGTCAATAACTGTAATTCATTTCTGGGGGTTTTATGCTGTAACATGCCTTACCTTAACCAGTTCAATTGTTAGATCAGTGAGAGTCATTTCAGCAGAGATGGGGAACGGAAACAGAGCTCCTTCAGAGTAGACCAGGACCTGCGTGTCTGCTTCTGTCCTCGCAAGGACCTGTGTCAGACACAAAGTCCTATTGAGGTGCATGACATAACATCACAAAAGAAACAAACAGCGCTAAACAACACGTGGTAATGCTAATGGCATGTCTCATAGCTAAAGATTCATGGAGGGCCTGTGGACTGAAGATGATGGCACTGCAGATGGAATGTCGCAGGAATCCACAGTATGTGTCAACAGACCCTTTCCTTGACCCTGGCTTCCTCCAAATACAGGACAGCCTTACCCATGCTTGGACACAGCTGTTCTGGGTGCAGTGTTTCCCACAGGATTTTGTGAGACTGTGGTGGGTGGACCTTGGCCCCTCTAGTGGGGTCCGGTGGCATGCTCCCCCGTAAGAAAATTTTGTACATTTTAAAGTTAAATGCATCAATCTGGTGCACTTTGAGAGCAAAATTAAAAGGCTAGGTCTATGAAGAACTTTGTGCTCTTGTAAACAATTTTGTGTTCTAGTAAACAATTTAATCATAAACACATTGGTTGTATAGTAGGGCTGTCAATCGATTAATCGCATGATTGTCCATAGTTAATCACAAATGAATTGCAAATTAATCGCAAATTAATTGCACATTTTCTATCTGTTTAAGATTTACCGTAAAGGGACATTTTTCAAGTTTTTAATACTCTTTTTTAATACTCTTTTTTAATACTCTTATCAACACGGAAGTGGACAAAATATGCTTGCTTTATGCAAATGTATGTATATTTATTATTGGAAATCAATTAACAAGACACAACAAATTGTCCAGAAACCCTCACAGGTACTGCATTTAGCATAAAAAATATGCTCAACTCATAACATGGCAAACTCAAACCTGCTATATTTGACAATACTTAGTAATATGACTAAGTAAGTATCTCACACAATGTAGTGTGTCCAACCTTTTTTTAAGCATTAACACAAATAACGGACTGAATCAGTCCAGGGACCCACACAGGTCAAGCAT
>CABFOQ010026218.1:0-18429 GCA_900660455.1 Gephyroberyx darwinii | reverse complement strand
GACCACATGTATATCAGATGTGAGTAATAATAACAACTTCCACTTGCATGGCACCTCTGGTTTGCAGGATCAAAGATCAAGTGTGTGATTGCATTCATTACAAGTGTTAGTGTCTAACTGATGAAATATCTAGTAAGTGGTTGACCTGAGTTCTCACAAATTCAAGTACATTTCACTCAAACTGTAGATCTAATGAAATCTTCCTCAATGTTTTGTATTCCAAGTATTTCACTTCGGTAGAACATTTTGTTTAGGAACAAATCTTTGACATTAGCTGGCCCATTGTCACCACTAGCATTTAGCTTTTTACCAGCCCTTGTTGTTCATAATAGCTTGCAAAATGTCACTTTGAAATGCTGGATCATGTTGATGTAGGTTATGTTAGAAGTATCAGTTGTAGGCCTTATCAAAATTGAAAAAAAAAGGAATTAGTGACATGATTACAGATTACAGGTTACCCAGAGCAGCAACTTGTCAGTAATGTGTGCTCAAATATGGCTTTAATGTATTTGAATGTATTTGTTCTCCAGTGGTTGAATGAATAAGAACGCTTGCCTCCAGCTTACGCTAAGCCGTCACATCTTTTCTCTGCACCGTTGGTCATGAGAAAATGATGTAAATACATGATTCCTCATGGAAGGAGATTGACCCTCGCCTAACAGGCATATGAACTATTAAACATCGCTCCATCTTTGTCTGCTTCCCCATCAGCACGCCAACTGTAAGAACCACCGTGTAAACCGGGTGGTGTTCCTGGGCAACATGAAGCGGCTGCTGACCACAGGAGTATCTCGCTGGAACACCCGGCAGATCGCTCTCTGGGATCAGGTCAGACAACACCTCCATATAGCTGATGTACCTATAACGTGGGAGGGGGGTGGAGTGTGTGTATATGTGTGTGTGATTGTGTTTGTGTGTGTTACTTTTTACCAGGAGGACTTGTCCATGCCAATTGTTGAGGAGGAGATAGACGGCCTCTCAGGAATGCTGTTCCCATTCTATGATGCAGACACACACATGTTGTACCTGGCAGGCAAGGTCAGTAATGCCTGTTACTATGTCACACCGTGAAAAAGTATACACATCTAGTGATTTATTTTTTCAGCATGTTAGATAATGCCGAAAATGCTTTAAATTGAAATGCGTTAAATTCTTTGTGTACTCATATATATCTTTAACTGGTAAGGTGTCATTATTATACAATAATTTTTACAACAATTTTTTTAGCAAAATCCAAGACAACACATCCTAGTTACCAGTTTTTGTCCTGGGACAAGGGGCCTTAGTGCCAGATAAGATGAGGCTGTGTATCAAGCATTAAGAAGCCATATGTAAAAGCCACATGCTGGTGCCTTGACAGGGGGACGGCAACATCCGTTACTTTGAGATGACCACGGAAAAGCCCTACATGCAGTACCTAATGGAGTACAGGTCCCCTGCCCCACAGAAAGGACTTGGTAAGTCATGTGTTGATCAGCACCAAGTGACTGTAGGAGACTGCAGAGAGGTCCTAATCACCTCATTGGCAGTCTTATGGGATGCCTATGCTGAGGGGAAGGACTCGCAGGGGTAATGGGCAGCAGTGATGCTGTTCTAGAAGTGTCTTGCTTGGTTGAAAGGGATATGAGAATGAAATCGATTCAAAGAAAAAGAAAAACATTTACCTGATCTTATGGGTATCCCTCAAACCTCAAAGATAGCAGCGGATGCACATTGAAATGTCCAGATGCTGAATACAAATGGAAAACAGTGAGAAAGACAAACTGAATGATGCTTCAATGTCATTTATGGGTGTAGAGTTTCAACTGAACTGCCTTGGTCAGTCAGACAGACGCTGTCACACTGCAGGGGGTTATACCGCTCCCTTCTTTATACCTCTCAGAGTATGCCCTTGGCTCTGGGAAGGGATTACATTTTGTCAGAATGATTGTATCTTGACATCCTTTTCTTCTTCCCCCCAGGTGTGATGCCAAAGCACGGGCTGGACGTGGCGGCCTGCGAGGTGTACCGCTTCTACAAGCTGGTCACCCTCAAGGGCTTAATTGAGCCCATTTCCATGATTGTGCCAAGGAGGGTCAGTGGGAGTGAAATATTGAATTGAATTGAATTGAATTGAATTGAATTGAATTGAATCTATAAAACACTTAACAAGTTAAAGATGCATTAAGTCATTTAGGACTTTTTGGACAGATTCAACAAATTCAACACAAACATATAACATATAACACATGTAAGTCATATTTTCACGATTGAACGATTACGTAAGGTACTTTGAGCAGGGAATCAGCAGAATTGTTTGGTGAAGAGATACTATATTGGGATGCAACATAATACTGCTCTGTCATTTGCTTTTTTGGCTTGAGGGTGAAGTGTGCTGCGGCGCTGGTTGCTCACTTGCAGCATCGCATTCCTCGTTGAAACAGTTGAAAATACAAGATGGAGGGTTGCTTCCAAATCAGAGAGTATGGGCTGGAAAGGGAGTTATTATTAAAAGCCGGAAATCTCAGCGCCTGGGGGAGTAATCACTGAGTCATTGGTATCGATCAACAACCCTATCAACCCCCGCAGATATATTATCGTCGTTTTGTGCTATGGGAGAGTGGATTCTTACTTAATGCACCTTTAATGTGACCATCTGCTCTAGACATGCATTGAAAGAATATGTACTAAAATCATCTTAAAGTGTCTTTTCTGATTTAACAGTCAGACACATACCAGGAGGATATCTACCCCATGACAGCAGGGACAGAACCTGCCCTGTCAGCCAGCGAATGGCTGAGTGGCATCGATAGAGGTAAACACAAAGCTACCCACACACTGGACTGACGATCTCTAGGTGGTTCATTCAGTTTCAACTTCTCACATAAAGCTCACATAAAGCCATGTGAAGTAAAAGAGAGCATAGAGAGCATGTAGTACATATACACAACACCTGTCCTACACTAACTAAAGCCTCATTTGGTTCCTTGTCAGCAATGACACCATTTTTTACAATGTCATTGTAGTATTATAAGGTAATCAGTACAACAGTGATCCCAACTGATGTATGGGAACTGGTACACACTATATTATAGTAGTAGTCTTTGCAGAAATTCAGATACTGGTGAGAAATTATTGAGCTCATCCACAGTAGAAACAACAGCAAGGAAAATATCAACAATGAAATGGTTTGTATACCAGTGTGTCATTTTACTGCCCGTACCTGCCTAATGTTTACCGATAAGTCAAACACTGTAGCGTGCAGGAACCTTCATATCATTTCTCTGCCAGTGCTGAGGAGAGATGGTCCATAAACCTTACAGAGCACATTTCATCCGGTGATGCAACTCAAAGTGCTTTGCAAACTTGATTAACAAACACCAAAGAGACATCAAAACAGTTAAAGTACAAATATAAGAAGTATCTATATACACCTGAATATCAGAAAGTACAAATATAACTCAAACTTTAGTTATAGCAGTAACGGATTTCTTCACACCTGGAAGACTTAATTCTCTTTGTCTTGGTGCTTTGCGTGGGTGTCCATGTGTCCATAAGTGGTTTGCTCCTCTTTAAAACAGACCCAGTTCTGATGTCGCTGAAGGACGGCTACCACCGGCCCAACCAGTTAGTGTTCAAAGCCCCGGCTAAGGAGAAGAAGAGTGTGGTAGTTAACGGCATCGACCTACTGGAGAACGTACCACCCAGGACAGAGAACGAGGTGACTAGGGATGAGGAGGATAAGAGGGAGAGAGATTGACGGATGGGTAGATAGATGGGCAGGTAGGATTCTGGGTGTATGAATCAATAGGTGGCTCAGTGACTGGGTGGATAGATGGATAATAGATTGAAGTACATAGAAACAGAAGGTGCAGTATTGTGTTGAGATGTGAAATGTTTTTGTCATTTTCTGTACTGATTATGAATCCCTTATCATTGGTTCTACAAAGTTCCTCCACTGACATTACGTTTCTGTGCTTGTGTGAATGTGTGCATGTGTGTGTGTTTTTGGCTTACTTACTGTGTAGCTCCTGCGGATGTTCTTCCGGCAGCAGGACGAGCTGCGGCGGCTGAAGGAAGAACTGTCCACCAAGGACGTGCGAATACGCCAGCTGGAGCTGGAGCTCAACAACCTGAAGAACGTTAGCCCCAACAACGTCTGACCTCTTCCCCTTCTGGACTGGCCAAACAGCTTCCCACTTGTCCCGAACTCCAGCCTCCATCAAGCTTCTGAGCCCCCTTTTTTCCCCTGATATATCACATTATATCATAACTTTGTCCCTGCTGCCCTGGATGGTGCACACTTGTATTAGCTGTTGGATAATGTTAGAACTGGTACAATTACTGGAATGCTGTCATAATGAATGATGTTAACCAATGAAGGCAAGGCAGTGTTCTTGGATTGCCGCCTTAACATCGAATTGATACTAAAAACAGTTTGTGATCCAACCAATATTAGGATTATTTATGTTTTTACAATTAATATTAATTGACATATTATACTGTTCAGTTTTATGATGAATCATTACATATTTTGTGGTCTGTCCTGAGGCAGGCAGACCTACCGAACGTCGTCCTTGTCAACCACCATGCCAACCCTACTATCCATGTGACAAAGCCTTGATCATCTCCCAAAAAAGCCCCTACACTCACTCACCCACCTACCAACCACCTCCCACGTGGCTCCTCATTTTTTACTGAGGCAAAATTGGGGGGAAAAATGACTTTCCCTGGCTCCCATTTCTCATCCCCAAGGCCTTACACCCTTCTGCAGAACCAATTCACAGAAAGCTGCAACAACATCACAGTCTCTAAAATGGCTGACATTTGAAGTAGTTTGTACCTGACAGATGAGGAGAGCTCCAGAGTTTTGCAGACATGGATCATGTTTGTCACAGAGCTGCTTTTCCTGTAACTTCTTTTCTCTCCTACAAACATTGTTGGCTATAAAAACTTCATAAGACTGACATATAGCTACCTAAATGTAGTCTTTTTTTTTGGGTGGGTAATCCACTCGGCTTTAGTGCTTTTATTCCTTATTTAAACAGTAGGAAAGCAGCAGAGGTGGGGGACCACTCGACTATCTCTGGGCACCCAAATGTAGTAGTCTTGAGGGCAGTTTTGCAAGCCATTGTCGGTTTTAGGGTTAATTTTTTTGAAAGGGGGGTATGTATATTTGCTTTTATTTATTTGTCACATTTCACCTTTTTAGCTAATAACACATGTATATTTGTTAATCTCGCTGTCTTTGTATAATGTGGCTGCACAAATAATGATTGTGGTGCTTGCTGAATGAAGTTTCCCGCTGAAATGATGCAAGATTTGGTAGAAACTGTACCTTGAATGGTATTAGTTCCTTGACTGCATCAAAATAACTTTAAATAAGGTATGTTAATATATTCTTGCCTATGCCTAACAGTACAGCAAACTGTAATATTAACCATTCTTAAGATGTGTTTACCTAGAGATCTGCATTTTAGTTGAGTTGTACAGAATACCTTCAGGTCATCCACATACTCATTCACTGGTATCATCAGCCGACCTGGGCTGGATTGCAATTGAAATACCTCCATTTTACCATCAGTGCTTCCTTCTTTGAGTCTGAAATCTCAGAGAAGTGGGGACTGAATTAACATTTGATTGGTTCTATTATACCAACCGAGTTCGAGCAATCAACCAAAAAAAGAATCTGGAAAGATTTCATGTGTCGTTTTAATTCAGGCCCAATCACAATCAGCTTTGCCTTATTACTGATCTCAGCCTTGATGGACTGAGAGGAAATAGAAAGAGAAATAGATGTGTCACTCTTATGCACAGCCATAATGGAATTTGTACCCCAAGTAAGGAAGGACTTACAGGCATGATTCTTCCCTGATCACATCATACAAGGGACAGCGTATGAAGGGTCCAGAGTTTTAATGCTTCAGATAAGCTGATCAGACTAACTCTTAGGTGTAGACTGGAACCAATGAGGCACTGTGTAAATGTTCAATATGTTCCTTGCAGGCAAAATGAAAGGCTGTAGTGAAAGTGTTAGTGGGCATATGGCAAATGATCTGCCAGAGGCGGTTACAGTTACAGTGGAAAGACGAGTAATGTCTGGGTTGGAGCTGTGCTATGTCAAGACCTCACTTCTGTCCTCAAACAGTTCAGCATTTTCCTTTTGGGATGTCAGGTGAACAGTTATGTGAGAAATGCTTAATAAGCTTCTAAATTGACTGAAACTATTTGTTCTTGAATTGCATTTTTGCCATACTAATTTGGACAAGCTCGAGAGTGTTATCGTGGTAATTACGCCAGAATTATTTGACAATGAATTTGTAATGGGTGGTTCTTTGTGGTGAGTAAAAGTAAAAGCCAACTTAGTTTACTCCAATTTATCCAGTGTAAAGAATGTTTGGTCTTTGATAGTAGGCCTCATCTTACATGTAACATGTCACATCTCCTCTAAATTAAGTCTGCTGTGGAAAGTAACTGAAGAACAGTTTCCTGTACAGCAAGAAGAAAAAAGTAGTGATCCTAATGCGACACACTGTTACAGTTCTGTATTCAAGATAACCTTTTTAAACTATATTATGCAAAGACCACAAACCTCAAAACATATATAAAAAGGGATTTATTGAAGTGAATGGGAGAAAAAATAACAGAAAAAAACAGAATTTGGCTCATGACAGTGGGTTGAACAGATTTAGAGTGAAAATCATTGAGGTAGGCCAATTTGACCATTAAGTGAAATATTAGTGAAAACAAAGTCCAATTAATTGACTGTTTTCCAGAGTTTACACTTTGAAACAATATATTTTCAATGCACATAGTTGCAGTTTTGACTTCCATTTATATCAGCTGGTTCTCTACACTACCACCACAAATTCATACATTGCCACCTGTGTGTCACAGAAAAGAACATGAAAAAAGCGATAATGAATTCTGATGTTGAACATTTCTCTTTATGGAAAGATTATGCATACAAAGTATGTTCAAATTCAAGAAATTTCACACTGCGTATTTTAGATAAAGCAGCATACAATATTTAATATCTTATTACAATTCATAGTTTCAACTCAGTTGTGTTCAATGTCTGCCATCATCAAAGAGAATACAAAAAAATAGATTTGGTCATTATTTACAAGAACACGTAATTTCCGAACTATCAAAGCTGAGGGTTTAAGGAGGAGGAGCAGCTTTGACAAGGGCAGACATTTTTTTGCTATGATTTAAAAATATGCCCTGTGAGGGTCTCACTGTGCATGTTCAGACAGACAGAATTTTCACACCAGAACAGCAGAGAATATTGGCATACCGGTGACACCACAAACACATAACTTACAGAAAAATGAACAATGCAAAAAAAAAAAAGTTTAAGACGAGGAGAGGACAGCCATACATGAAATCCAGTAGTTGACTTTAAAATGTATTAGACATGCACTCTAAATTTTTGGGGGAGGGGTGGTGGGTGGTTGGGGGTTGTTTCTTAAAATATGTAGGTCATCAGAAATCGGTCATACAGAAATATTGAGAAGAACATTTTTAAAAAGGTTTTTATCTTTGCTATAATTTGATATTACAAAGACCCACGTGTCCACAGAGCAGTTCGACGTGGACGATAAAGACCGGAATATGGGCCCATCAAAAGGTACGTAAAATTAACTCATTTCCCCACACAACCCCCTCTTACCCGACTGGCCAATAACAAGAACCACTCCTACTGCAATATGAAACTTGGAAAAAAAAATACATGGGGCTGGGAAGTGACTGGGAAATACACGTTTAAAACAGTCAGTTCACAACATAGCTTCAAGAGGACTCTCAGTCATCATCGTCGTCATCCTCCTCCCCTTCTTCATCCAGTTCCCTTTTCCTCTTCTGGCCTCGCTCTTCTTCTAGAAGAACAGAGGGATATAAAAAAAGGTCACAGACACCTGATATAAGTGGAGTTTCTCTCAACAGCCAAGTTTCATAAACGTAAGACTTTTTAAGACCAGGTAGAATGAAATATAAGAGAAATTTAACATTTGCAAAAACGTGAAAATTAAAACTGTAGACCTATCAGAGCATGGTCTGCGTGACATCACATCTAAAAGTGAATTTCCATTAAACAGCATTTAAGACTATTTAAAGTCTTGAGGTTAGTCAATATAATGTATGACTGAAGACTTCTCCAGGACCTGCAGGTAGCCTGGTAAAGCTTCCCTTTCAAGGCACCTTGGAAAGAAACTCTCCAGCAACTAAGTTTTAAATCAGCCACCATCTTACTCACCCTCTTCGTCCTCATCATCAACCTCTCGGTCATTCAAATCCTCCTCCTCTTCTTCCTACAGTTCAAAACAAAGCAGTTGAAAATTTCTCACATTTCCCCCTCAAGCTTTGAGTGGTTATTTGAAAACCACACATTTTTAACATTTACAAAATCCCATTTAATCCAGTCTTACCTCTCCGCTGAGCTCCTCCTCTTCCTCTTCTTCATTTTCCTCTTCTTCATCCTCCTCTCCCTCTTCCTCATCCTCATCTCCCGGTGCTGCATCTTCATCATAGTCCTCCTCATCTACATCTGGAGGAAAATATCAATATCAGCATCATCAATTCAAAAGAAATTTCATCTAAGCTAAAGGCGTGAGAAAGAACACAGCTATCCGTGATGGCATTTGAAGCCCTTTTGCTGAAGCCTACCGTCTTCGTCGTCGTCATCGTCGAAACCCTCTGCATATACCTCGGTGTCAGAATCTGGCGCCTCTTTGTCGTCTTTGTCGTACCCGTCCAGGTATGTGAGCTGGGGTAGTAGCTTGAATACATTGTCTCTGTACTCGTTCAGGTTTGTCACCTCGCAGTTAAACAAGTCTAGGCTTTTCAGGGTCCCCAATTCTTTCTGCCAAAAAAAGAAAAGGAGGATGAAGTCTGATAAATAATGCAGCAAACTGTTTTCTATATTGTATGCTTAAACTTCAAAATAGATCCTTTGTTAGTATTTTAAGGGCTTTGCTGCTTACCAAGGGCTCTATTGTGCTGAGGTCTTTGATTTTGTTGCCACTGAGGTTGAGATGTGTGAGGTTGGGGCATTTGTCCGCCAGCACTTCCAGCCCTCCTGAGATCCTGTTATCGCTGAGTTCAAGCTGTTGATCAGTTAAACCATCAGAATATGCAAACACCATAACCAAGTAATTTCAAGACATGTTTTGTACTGTGTTTGATGTGAAAAATAACCTTTTTGAGTTTATTTAGCTTCGGCAAGTGGGCAACTGTCGTCAGTCCAACGTTGATTGTGCTTAGGAATTCCAACTCCCCGAATTCATCTGTTAGGCCCTCTATTTTGCCTTCATTTGAGCGACAGTTGTCTAGCACAAGTTCTTTTACCTGCAAAAGAAATGTACAACAAAAACATGTATGAATTGGTCAGCATTTGTCCAATTTGAGTAACCAACACAAAATCTAAAAGGTCAAATGCAAGGCAAATAAAACATCAATTGCTAGTGTAGTATGTGTTTCTCTCCTGCTAAATGGCGGAAACCAGCAAAATTCAAGATATTTCAAGGTTAAAATCTGTGCTGATGAAGCACTCCACCCCAGGTTGCCAAAAAGGAAGGAGCAAATAATTGTAACGTTAATTTGTTATCGTTTCTAACATGGAACATTAATAACATATTTTTCGTTTAAAATTGTTTTACCTACCTACCTACCTAAAATTACCCTGTCATTTTCCAGACTGGTACTCTTATTCTAATCAGTAAAGTTTAATAAACAAGATGTATTTTAAGCTAGTGGCTGTGAAATATTGTGATTTTAGTAAAAGAGTAAAATTGTATTAGCTGTAAAATCACTGTAAAACAATGCAGAGTTTTTTTTCCCCCTTTCATGAAACGGCGTTAGCACATCATTGCATTAAAAAGAAAGTAAATGTTTAAATAAATACCATAATAAAATATTTTTCTTCCCTCAAGCAATATAGTTCATGAACAATAGCTACACAAAGCGGTTGCTAAGCGACGCCTAAATGAGTGCCGATTTTTGGTTAGCGCATTAATACTTAAACTTCAAGCGTGCGTGATCGGGTATTTCACAACGGCCATCAGAACTGAGGACCTGAACTATACGTTTTAACAAGTTAAAACATACAAATATACCAATCCTCTACACAACTGCAATTCAGCGCTCGAAGTATCGCGATACATTGGATGTTATTCCGTTACGTAAATATCACATTTACTTTTGCACAGAAGCAGAGATAGTGCTGCAACTTGTATTTAGTTATATAATTATTGGTTGCAGATTTAAAATATAAACTGGTAAGTGTACAAAAAGATTACGAACGACGCTGATGCATAGTATTAGTCAAAACAAGTCGGTGCCTTAGGGAAAGACAGACCTACGAGTCGTGCACTGGGTCATTTGTGAGTAGGAGGGGCAGCTAAAGCCGATTAGATAGCTGCCAGGCAAACGGTACATTGTTGCTTGCGCTAAACAGTTGCCGATTGGATTGATGCCGTGTATAGACTACTATTTGTAAAAAGGTATGAGGAATCGTTCATCATTTGTGTCGAATGAAAGGGTTTTCGGTGTGTTTCGGATTGCCTTTGTTTCTCAGTAAAATGGCGGCTTGTCCTAGTTCTGGAAAACTGGAGCAACGCGGCTCGTTTTTTTCCGTTATGGCTGTGGTTTCGTGTTAAGAAAATAGCAGAGAGCCTCGATGAAACGACGGAATTACCATCCGACACTTAATACCGATGCAGGCGTGTTTCTTTTTCGTCCAGTCCGGATTGTTGTTTTCTTTTTTAACCAAAGCTGGTTGCTGGAAAGGGTCTCTGTTAACACCACTTTCTTTCGGCCATCTGTGCGCACTGTGGCATTAGTTGTAGGCTGCATGCGTTGCAGATGTATCTGTGTATTGTTGTTTGGATGCGTTTAGCGCTGTAATAAATACGCCCAACTGGATACGAAACTTTGGATAATTGTAGTTCTGCGATACGGCTTTTGCTGCGATTATTCGAGGCTAGGATCTTTATGCATCACTGGCAATTTCATGACTTTCAGTGTCCACATCCTTTACGCGCCAAGCGCACGGGTTAAATGGCATTGCTAAATACATTTGCTACCCAACGCATGCATGTATAATACACCAAACAGTGCGCTAATGTGCAAAAATACACAGTATTGAAGAAAAGGGGCGCGTTCGGAGATCAAAAGTTACAAATATGGCTCCTCATACTGCCTGCCTTGTTTATACCGCTGGCTAAAAGCTGTGCTGCATTCTCCAAACTGCACATCCAAAACGTACAAAGTTGAACTAACGCACCCGCAGCATCCGTCAACTGTAAACGCGTTCCCAAAGCAACAATGTACCATCACGTCTCCCATCATCTTTTAACTTGGAGGAAACTTTGTATCCCCACGCCAAGACATCACACGAAAGATTCTCCATTAGCTGAGTGTGAAACGTTAGCGGCGAGATGTGTGTTCAACTTACATCTGACGGAGTGCGGTTCCGCAACTCTAGATGAATTCTTTTCTTCATATCCATCCTTGATCGGCTCACTCTTGATATGATATACACTTTTAGTAATTACTGCAAATGCAACTACCACCTCTTGAATAGGCTGCTGTTGTTCATTCAAACTTGATCCCCTCGGTGGGCGGGAGTATGTTTGAGGATTGTCGTCACCACTGGCCAATCGCAGGCTCCAAATAAAGAGGGAACGGATTTACAGACCCACCGACCAATAAAAACGCACGTATTAAATTGGGTGGGGTTTCGTTGTCGAAGTTTGGTTGTTAACTTAAGTTTACATTGAATGCACCCTGTGGAAATGGAGATCAATATGATGCCACATGTCACTGCACTGTTTTCACTGTTTAACCTCCACGTTATGGCATCACTTGAATTGGTAATGTTGTGGTTAATTATTTACTGCAACCTTACCTCCCATCTCCATCTATCACTACAGCCAATTATTCTGCATGTTGACTTGCCCTATAAAATGTATACCCAAACGTGCATGTCTTATACAATGAAACACCTCAACCAAAACTCAATAAAACAATTTCACCAAATGAAAAATGACCAATCTGTGCCAAATTATTATTATTATTTTTAAAACAAAAAACGCCTGTGAAAATTATGAAATATTTTAAATGCCACATAAATTCCATTCCTAATACAAATTACAAGCCAAGGGTTCTCAACATGCAAGTGTCTCTCCATCTCTCTCTCCCTCCCTCTCTCTCTCTCTTTCTCTGTGTGTGTGTGCCTTACTCGCTCACCCAAGCACGCAGACCAGCTCCCTCGTCCACATAACTTTATTAGTCTTATAATAATATGCATGTTCAAGATAAAGAGGGGTGTGAGAAACTGCAAATAACGGTATTATTTCCATTTCACACCAGCCTACGTTGCTCTCGCCAGCCACCAAGGCAATCTGTCAGTCGCCTTTCTCCTCTGTCTTTCACACTGTCCCCGGTGCGCGACACGCACGCACACACACAGACGCACACACCGCTCTACTCCATGTACGTCAAACAAGCTGCATTATAAAAACGGCAGCCACATCTCATATCGCAGTTCATGAGGCTAATATTAACCAAGATTAGCATTAAAGGGGAACAACAGCCATTTTAAAAAAGTTAAATATTGTTCAGAAGGTAATAGAACATAATTGAAGAGACACTGCCACCTGAACCACTAGGTGGCCGCGTCATAGAATGGGAGAATGGATGGAGTATAGTTAAGGACATTTGGATTCAAATAAATACACTGTTACAACCTGAACCCCTTAACTGAACAATAAACACTCATAACACACGTTTTCCAGCATTAATGGTTTGTGTGAGTGTTGTCAGAGGGAAGTTGGTAGAAGTCAGTAGAGCATGTCTAGCTTTTCTAACATGCTCATTGGTCTAATTAGACAAATTAGCCTAGCAGGGTTCCTAGAGTCACTTACCTTTGAGTTTGTGATTTTTGGTCCATTAAAAGCGATGTCTTCTTTCATAAACAACCAAATTACCAGTAAATCCAAGTGTTTTTTAATCCAGTTCCTGATAAGAATCCAGAGGATGCCTAATTCTTTCCTTTAATTGTGCCATCCTCTGCCTACCAATTTTTTTTATTTTTGGGGAGCAACCTTCCAGTGTTGAAACTTCGGCACTCATTGACAACCCATAATCAAAGCAGGTTGCTTTTGGCTAGTTCAGCAAGCAGCTAGTAGGCTTCTGCACCTCATGAACTATGCACACTGACTATAGCAATCATTCAAATCTGGGTATGAGTTACATTAGCTGAACCATACAGTAGACTGGCTTCCTGAAACGGTTTGATCCGGTCCACTAGAGGGAGAGTTTCTCAAAGGGGCGTTTGTTAAACAATACCATGACATTGTGGAATAAAATTTTCATTCCACTGAATCTTAAAGGCCCTTTTTCACCATGCGATAATAGGTTTCTTTGCGCTGCGTGTCCATTCAGGAGTTGAGCGCTGTTGATGGAAACAGGGAGGTGATAATGTGGCCATACACTTTTCTCACTTTTCTCAAGTGATCATTCTGGATATTATAAAGGAAAAACAAGCTCACCTGACTGCCTCAATACCATCTTGCCTCTCACAGCACAGTACTCCCAATATCATATCCAGCTACTCAGGAAGGGTATGGCTGCAGACTGTGCCAACACCACTCTTTGGCCCCTGTACCTGTGTAGAAGAAATCTCATACAAGATGGAAGGGGAATGACTGTGAGTTGAATTTATGGGGGGAATTATGTTCCACCTGGAAATCCACCAAGAGATCTTTGAAAAATGAATTTGTTTTGGCTAAATGTTGCTAGATATTTGTTTACGGACTGCAATGGTTTACTTGACGTTCTCATAGAAAACAATTAAAACACACCCTGTAACCAATTTTAATTCTTTTATCTTAATAAAATGTATTACATTATAATTATGTGTTTATAATGCTTTATAATGTGTTTTTGAATGTAGGAAATGAGGTCACCCAATGGAAGTACATTTCTAAACAAGTGGTGGTTTAGAATTATTGTGTGATATTTCAAATTTCAAAAAATTCAAATTATTATTTAATACTTATATGTTGTGCCACCCAATGCTTTACTACTTGTCAACTTGAATTTACAGTTTGCATAACCTCCAACAGCAGATGGAAATAGTGAGCTA
Organism: Gephyroberyx darwinii; assembly: GCA_900660455.1. NCBI lineage: Eukaryota > Metazoa > Chordata > Actinopteri > Trachichthyiformes > Trachichthyidae > Gephyroberyx > Gephyroberyx darwinii. The sequence goes on along the minus strand of CABFOQ010026218.1, from coordinate 4,301 downwards.
GCAACAGGGTCCTGAGAATAGAGGCTGGAGCCCAAAGCTTTTTCACTTCTACTCCTCTCCTCCCCTCCCTCCTACCAGGAAGGAACTTGGAGGAGACGAGGAGAGGGATTGAGTGGAGGAGCGGAGGGAGCGAGGGGAAAGTGGAGGCCATTTGGAACATTTTATTTGCTACTCCATCATCAAAAATGGATGTCTGCTATGTGCTATTGATGATGATTGATGATGATTGATGGTCCTATCTTAACTGACTTAGCCCACAATATAGTCAATCAAGGTTTTTAGACACAACCAAAATATGAATGTCATATTCATATTATCCAATGTTCATTTGATACTTAGCATAGGCTATACATTAGGTCTGTGTAGCCTATATGCAATCATGGATGAACCGTTTTCCTCAGCCTACATTGGTGTATGAATTTTCTTAGTGGCCTAATTCAAACAAATTTGACTCTTGCAACATTGCTTTTGTGAGACATTGCAATTAAAATAGGCCCCTCCTACACATCACCATCCCTTAGGCCTATAGGCATAATTACCCCACAATTGGGAAGGAGTGGTACATTTTAAATCAGAGCTGGACACTTGAGACTTGGACTCAAGTCGCAAAAATCAGGACTTGCGACTTGACTTGGACTCGTCAACCGTGAGACTTACTTGCAACTTGACAGCAGCAACTTGACCAGACTTGACCAGACACCCCCAGTAGTAACTGTTAAATAGGCCATTCCCAATCACAAGCCCAATTCACTACTCTGCCTTTCTGCGGTGTTCGTTTGGAAGGTAACCATGGTAACAGGCTGTGTGAATACGCCTAATGGACAATGGGGATGGGTAACAATCAGCTACCCTAACTGATGGGAACAATCAATAAACAACTCTGGTATAAATGTTGAGTTTCCTCTGGCTAACCAAGCTCTCCTCCCTCTAGAAGGAGTGAAATAACATCCTCAGACAGAAAGAAAGACAAACTGTTTCCTTCATGATGCACAGCTGACAAAACGTTGGGACAGTAGGGACAGCTCCTCAGATTAACTTGAGTTGTTGTTTCCCCCGGTGTGACTAAATTATTTACATAGATCGGCTAAAACGGTAGCCGCCCAAGCGTAGGCTTACTTTCGTTATTGACAGAGTTGTTTTTCGTTTCTATAAATATTTAACATTATTACTGGGTCCTCTTCATATGTCTTTTGTACCTGTAACTATGCAAGCCTCAGTTTGATCTACAGAGATCTACAGTCTCCCAGAATTAGTACAGATAGGAACCTTAGTAAAGAGGCTGTAAAAAGTAAACAATACAAGTAAGGAGCTCATTTCATTCAGCTGCAACTTAAAAAAACAAGTCAATATTTTTTGTTTGTGGCACTCCAGGGGAAAAGTCAGGTATCACGCGTCCAATCTGAGGGCAGTTTCCTGGCACAGATCACGCTGTAGGCAGGATTGAAACCAAACGCTAGTTTTTAATCATAAACTGACATACATCTTATCTTCAGAAATCAAATTAGTTTGGAGGATCTGCAGCAGCCTCCCTGGCTGCTCTCTGGTTGGCCTCTCTGGATTGTCTTCCTCTTTGCCATCAGCTGCAGGAAGATGGCCGACTAGCTGGCTGTCCTCTGGGTAATGTAGTTCTTATTAGTTTTCCCGTGGCAGATACCCCAGTCTGCCACAGTGTGCTTGCCTTTATTCTGAGAAGATGGCTGATGTGATTATTAGCACCCCAAACTTATTAAGGCCTCTACTGAAGAGTAGACTACCTTTAAGGATTCAGGGCCTAACTGCATTCTTCTGGTCCCTAAATGGGGTGCAGCTGCATAATTTCAAAGAGCACAACTCAGAGATAGGTAACACATACTTTTATAAATACAGAAAGAAAAAAAATATATATATAATAGACTATTATCAATGTTAAAGCTTGATTGTAGCCTAAGAGATTTTACTAGCATTTAGAGAAACCTGAAAGAATGGTGACTTGACTTGAGACTTGTCACAAATGACTTGAGACTTGAGCGGAGAGACTTAAAAACACTTCTGTTTTAAACTACCAGGCACTAGGGCACTCTTACAGCCTAATAGGCAGGCTATATAAAGTGATGAGACATGATAACTCACATATATATAATCACATTTATGAGCTGGTACTTCCTCTGCCATGGTTTTTCAAGTTTTGTCAATTTTGGATGCGGTCACAGTGAGGTCACCCTCCCCAAAACTGAAAAGACTTCCTGGGTATGATACACTTGGGTACGATACACTTCCATCAAAGCAGACTGTAGGAGCGTCGTCTTCTGTCTCCTCTACTATTGGGACAGCAAGCAACATGCCGGCACTGACATCAGTTTCCAGGTCACAGAGGAAAGGAGGAGGTAGTGGAGAAAAAGAGTGATTTGTGGAGCTTTGGGATCCAGTGGTGTTCAATTTGTACTGTGGTTAACATCCACAACAGCAGATGGCGACTGTGAGCTAGCAACAGGCTCCAGAAGGTAGCGTGGTCCTGTGAGCGGTGCCTGCAGCTGCAGACATGTGATAGTTGGCTGTCAGGACTGCACCACCTGGGTGGGTGTTTAAGCCCCCCCGCATTGTCTTACAGACAAGTGGTGGCACTTTGGGTAACTTGCTAACTCCTCCCCTGAAACACAGAGAGGCAACTGACTATCACCTAAGCCAATGTATGGCTGCTTAAGAAATGCAGTCTTTACAAAGTCTTTGACATTGAATTGGTAAGTAAAGTAAATGCATTATATTAATACCACATGCATTATATTTATACCAAAACCCAAGTGTGACCATGCTTCTGCAGAGAAAGCTGCACAGAGCAACCTATCTGCAAGACAAGCATAATGTTGGGAGACATTTTGGTTTTACTAGGCTGCCACCCACCTAGCTGGCAGGAGTTTTAAGAACCTATCTAGAAGAAAATAGGTGTGAGGGGACAGCTTTCTTAACTTGTCTGGGATATGTGGTATGAGGTATATTACTTGTTTTTGCTTGTTTTTTTTGCCAGGAGTCTTGGGGTGAATCCTCATTAAAGGAGAATACTGGTTTTCTTTTAGAGTTATAGCCCATTTACTACTGTCTATTTTACATTTCTCCCAATCATTTTGCAATGGCTGCTGTATGTAATTCGATTTTGTAAGATTTGCTTGTTTTTTTGTCATTTCGAACTTGACGTGGGACGATGGGAGAGAGCGAAGGGGATGACGCGACAAAGATTTGCTATTAAAATGCGATCTACAACAAACTTCACTGTCAGGATAATGAACACTGCGTATTTCTATGCTTTCTCATTGTCTGCATATCATCTGCTTCATGATTAGAGCTCATTTTCTGTGTGCACGGTGCAAAGCAAACAAGTAGGTGGGGAGTTAGGTTCACACGTTGTCATGACCGGTGTGAGGTCAGCCGAGGTGATGCCTGTACTTACTTTCCTTTTTGCTGCAGAAGAGATTGTCTGCTATTACCCCCGTAAGAGGCAACAGAAACAAGTTGTTTTTCCCACAATGGTGTCTGCAGCTGCTGTGAGTGCTGACATTTCTACCTGCAGCGATGACATTTCTATCCTGTGGGTGGACGTTTCCTCACTAATGCAAACACACTATGTTTTGTATTAAAACCTGGCTGACTGTCTGAGATCCAATCATACTGCAAGCCAGATCATCCCCGGAGGATGATGACATATCCAAATGTGATCAGCATCACTTCAGCAGCATACCAAGTACATTGTCTGCTAAAGCTGCTGCTCCTCCACGTTGCTAACATCATGAAACCCCAGAAAGACTTCTTGAAGGGAATATACCGCCTTCTGGGGAAATTGGCTCTTTTGTTCAAATTACCTTTCACATGCTACAATAGGAGAACAATTAGGACGCACTCACATTAGGCCATCTGAACCGCGCCCGGGAGCGGTTCACTTAACCGTGCGCGGGCCCGGTTGAAGAGGTGCGCTCCGGCGCGGTTCACTTGCATTCGGGCTAGTGTGATCGCCAATCGTGCGGGGCACGAATCGCGGACATGTCAATAATGCGACTGTCCCATAAAATCGATGATTTATTGATGAACGTGATTGTAGTCGGGAGTAAAGCCGCAAATTCCTCCGTCAACATCAGCTGCCTCCGTAAAAATCTTCTTATACGTGCAGCACGATTAACGGAAAATTGCATAATCGATAAATCTATACGCATGTGAGAGAGCCGTGAGTCTCTTTGGGTGCGGTGACTCACGGCTCTCTCACATGCGTATAGATTTATCGATTATGCAACGCAGCGATTTTCAGTTAATCATGCTGCACGTATAAGATTTTTACA